>VWZY01002393.1:53103-71016 GCA_013399075.1 Chloroceryle aenea
CCCCGGCGGCGTGGCGATCGCCTTGCGCCCCTGCGCGCAAACGGCCGGCAGAGCCGTCTGCCCACGCTGCCGTGCGCAGGAAGGAGAGCTCACCGGGAAGAGCAAGTGGGGAAATGAGGGCACACGAAAACACGGCGGTCTCTCTGATAATAAGGAGCACGTACTCAACTGACATAAAATTCTGTAATTATAACTATACTGAGGAAGATCTGTTGACTTACACCAGCTGAGTTACTCGGAGTAGCTGTGTCCAAACGACCGCCACTCAGTTGTTCAGTGCAGATACAGAGATAACACAATTTACTCCTATTTTACTTTTTTTTTTTCATGAGATCATCATGTGTTCATTAATTTTATGTAGGGTATATACATACACATGCATATACACGCACCCCTCCTACATCTGTATATAGGTCAATAAAACTTGCAATTTATCTCTTGTGAAAATGCAATTTCTTTATTTGTCTGCAACCACAAATCTCAACAGCAACGTTACTCGAATTAGGGTTTGGGTTTTTTTTTCACTTAATTACAGGAGGGCTCACCATATGCTTGCAGCATTTTCTCTGGATATTGTTTCTCCTCCAGTAAATGAGGCACATGCCAAAGGAAACTCTGCTTATCTCCTCAGTTGGGCTTTTTTCTTCACCTTGTTGCATCACTCCAGAAGGAGACAGGCCTGGCTGCTGCTGGGAGAATATCAGCCTTCCAAACCGGCTGCTTCATGCCCCAGAGGTTTCCTTTCCTTATCTTCCTTATGCCAACATTTGCAAAACTTGAATGAGCTAACACATGCTACTAACTACGATAGCAACAACGCTTACGCAAGAGTATAATGGAGGCAATCTGGAAGTGTATTCGTGCCAAAAGTAACGAGCTTTCTGGGTTTGCCTGGGATGCAGCAGGGGAGTTTGGTAGCAGCATTAACCTCGCCTGGGGAAGACTGCCATCCCTTCTGCTCTTCCTATTTTCATTACAATGTCATTGTCATGTCACTGCAACTCAGCAGAGATCTTTAAAATTAAGACTTCAATGTTAGACTCCTAAAAAGGGAAAATCCTAAGTGGATGAATAATTATTCCATGGAGTTAAAAGGACAGTCTGCCTCTGTCCATAATGATAAAACATGACACACTGCTTCCAAATCTCACTTCTAGTTCAGGGACCTGAACTCAAGTCACTGGCAACATCAAGGACAAGACCACCACCTTCCTGGACTCCGCTGTGTCCTGCCAGGGGCTGGGATGGGCTTTCCTCAGGAATATGCCCTTTCAGCATTCTGTGTATCTGGGGACCTTAAACCCAGGCACGTCATGTGCACTCAGGCAACGTAAGGATCTTGATCTTCATGGCCAGTCTTCAGTCCTGTTGTTTGCCTCCTCTCTGCAGCAGAAGAGCTGACTCTGCTGGCCATGTCTTACCTATATGGCTTCATTCTCATTTCTTAACCCTTCTTCTCTTTCCGACTTTTTTGCATTTTTTTTTCTTTGTTTTTGTCTCTTTATCTCATGCTCTTCTGTGGCAAAAGGACAAAGTAGCCTCAAAATGTGCCCTTCTCTCGTATTCTCCCCTGCCTTTCTACTCCTTCTCCAGTTCCCCAGTTTTAGGAGCACCAGGTCAATGCCATGTCTGCACTCTTTAACTACAAAGATGGTTTTAAAATGCTTCTCAAATATCTGACACAGTTGCTTGGTTATTGTGCCCTATTATCATCACAGCTTTGTACACAGGTTTGTAATTGCATCAGAGGTGTGTGGTTTGTATCATCTGCACTGCCAAAGAATTTAGCTAGCCTAGTGATGTCACCCACATTTCAGCACAGAACTGCAATTTTAGACGAATGCATTTTGTCTCACTGGCTGTATTAGTAACTGCACTGGAAGGGCAATGAGCAGTGTGCGCTGGTGTTTCTGTGAAAGCAGAATTTTCTCTGGGAAGAAAAGCTGCTGGTGTTGACTTGAAAACACTGTGCTGGACACTGTGGGGTGCACAGATGGCCAGTCTGCCCTGCCTCTGCACAGCTGAGTCATGTCCCTACAGTTTATGCTCTGGGCATGCTTGCCCAGTTGGACAGGGTGTGCCAGCAGGCACATAAACTCTCCATCAGCCCCCACCAGCAGTCATGTGCCTGACCATGTTCCAGAAGCTTTGCCAGCTGAAACACAAAGATGAAACAGCACTCCCTTGAACTCCCCCAGTTCTCCTAGCAGAAGGGAACCTGCTCTGGGAGGTGCTGAAGAGGCTGGGAGGGAGACAGGGGCAATCAGAAAATACTTCTGTTTTTAGAAGAAGGTTGGCCATGTGCTAAGGCCCTACCACAAGAGCAGATGTAATGAGAGTGAAAGGCAGGAAGGCCAAGAATGATGCTTTTGACCACATGCAGGTTTTAATCAGGACAGGCTGTATTACAGGGAGAGGGGCAAGGTCAAGCTATTGCCACATGTGCTGATCATGGCTGGCAACAGTCAAATGCAGATCGTGAACCAGTGTTTCATCACTGTAAGAATATTTTGCTGTGTTTTTCAAATATATATTCCTCAGAGGAACAGATGTCCAACCAAGCTATGTCCCTGCAGTGCAAGAAGGTAAGCCAGAATCACTTTTGAACTGCAAGAAATTCCTTGGACAGGCAGTAGCTTGCTGAAGAGGCAGCCCCTTGAGACATCAGTTTGAGTTGAAAGCAACATCTTCCTCTTTAGACTTTATTTGCTGTGACCCAAGCAAGATTTGATCTCATCAGCTGGGGGATGGAGAGATTAATATTGGGGAGGACCCAGAAAGTCCCAGTGGAGCTACAATACCTGGCAGAACCTTGTGATGTCCCACACTGACTGCATCCTCTGTATCACTGTGAGGAGAGCCTGTTTTAGGTAGCCTTCTATCATGCAGACATCTGGATCTTCACTGAAACTGTCTCCAGCTCAGTCAAAGATTCAAGCACAGGAAATCTCAGGACCCAGCTTCCCACCTCAAACATCTGTGTGTCAGTCTGGAGTGTCCCCTTTCAGAGGACTAAATGCGAGGTAGACCCACTCAGCCTCTGTTCACATGCTTCTCTGGATGGAAGGGCTTGGTGAGAGACAGGTACCTGCAGCTCAGTGTTAATGGATTTGCCAAAGGGTGTGCTCCCTTGTTGGATATCAGTACTATGGAAGAGCAGAGAAAGAGGTGGGTCTGTAGTGCAGGTACAGCATCCAGACACCCAGCCATGAGGACTGGAAGTTGGGGATGGCAAGGTGGGTAGCACTTTTCTCAGTAACCACAGGAGGACAGGTGGTCTGACTCACAGACAACTGGTGTGACAAGTGGAGGTGGGGTTTTACAGCACTCTCCTGCAATGCTGGGGGTTAGTGAATAACAAGGCAGAGTCCTCTCATGACCTGTGCAGAGAGCTTTGCATCCCTGCATTTTCAGTAGTAGTGTAGCAGAGCTACACTGGCATAAGCAGAATCAGAATAAAGACCACCTGACTTACAGTAAATAAATTTGTTAGCATTGCAGTTAGCCATTAGCATTAAAACAAACAAACAAACCAACCCCAAACCAAACCACAAAACAACCAAACAGCCTACCTT
Organism: Chloroceryle aenea; assembly: GCA_013399075.1. Classification (NCBI taxonomy): domain Eukaryota; kingdom Metazoa; phylum Chordata; class Aves; order Coraciiformes; family Cerylidae; genus Chloroceryle; species Chloroceryle aenea. The sequence goes on from VWZY01002393.1 coordinate 56,679, forward strand.
CAAGACAGAGTTAAGATCAAAGTGAGTAAGAGGGTGTATGATAAAATGAAAATCGGGTAACAGCTTACAAAAACCTACAGAGAGATGGCAGTGCTCGGGAAAAGCACACAGCGGTTGGGTCATCTCTGCATTTTCTTCTTGCCTTGTCTGGGGCTGCTAATGACCTGACAGAAGGACTTGTTAGTTTTCTCCTCACCAAGACCTCAGACTGTCGTGTTCAGCAGCCACCTTTCCTTCGCAGATGCATGATGATAAGAAACACTGCAGACAAATCCTGTCACCATGAGCATCACAGGGGCTACTTTGCATTCACACCTGAGCATATCAGAGCAGAACTTATTTGATGCTGGTCCTTCTTTTGTTAGATTTGTTACTAGACTGCAACTAACAATTAGTAGTAAAACAGAAAAAGGCATATGAAGATCAGCCCCCAAGGTGCTTTTGAAAATCCTGTGCTACTTTACCAGAGGTCTGAAGTACCCTTGAGAATAGTCTGTGTGTGTTTTCAGGGTTGTCACCACACCACGCCACACTGCTTTGTATGAAATTTCTGTGGATTTCAATTTAGTTTTCTTTCCAGGTTCCTCTTGTCTCATATGGCTTCAGAGACTCCAACAAGTATTGTTTTATGCTCATTACTTGCACTACACAAATAAAGCAGTTTCAGATGTTTTTTTTCTCATGGAATGACAGTGCTCTCCATGTGTAAATCAGAATATGAACTGCTGCCACACAGAAAAGCTTCTGTTTTCTTCAAAGTTTGCTTAGAAGAAAGAGCTTTTACAAAAATAATTTTAAAAATTTGAAGAATGAGCTTCTTTCAGTATCAAAAATTACTTCTGCTTGAGGTGAATAAAACAAACATCTTACAGGTAAAAGAAGACTAACCTGGAAAATAAAAAAACAGACTCAGAAAAAGCCTTATGAACTGCATACATTGTATAGCTTCCCCAGAGCAGCTGTCTGCAAGAAAGGGTTGAGACAGAAAAGCATGGGATGGGAGTTTTCAATTTCTTTTCCTTGATAGTAGCTCCCTATTTGTTTTGGGGAAGACCCATAAAGATAGTGGAGACATCTGGGCTTTTGGTGGAACAGGATGTATCTGTGACAACAACAGGAAAGTGGCAGCTGTTGTATGACAGAAATACATAGGTAAAGCAGAGCAATTTAAAGAAAAGCCTAAATAACAGAATCACAGAATGTTAGGGGTTGGAAGGTATCCTGAAAGATCATCAAGTCCAACACCCCTGCCAGAGCAGTATCACCTAGATCCGGTCACACAGGAACACATCCAGGTGGGTTTTGAATGTCTCCAGAGAGGGATACTCCCCAACCGCCCTGGGCAGCTTGTTACAGTTGTGTCATCCTCACTGTGAAAAAGTTTCTCCTTGCCTCCTGTGTTCCATCATGCACCTTGTCCTATCATTGGATGTCACTTAGAAGAGCCTGGCTCCATCCTCCTGACACTCTCCCTCTATATATTACATTAATGAGCTCACCTCTCAAGTCTCCTCTTCTCCAAGCTAAAGAGACCCAGCTTCCTCAGCCTTTCCTCAAAAGGGAGATGTTCCACTCCCTTAATCACCTTTGTGGCCCTGTGGTGGACTCTTTTGAGCAGTTCCCTGTCCTTTTGGAACTGAGGGGTCCAGAACTGAACACNGTTGACTGCTCCTAATGACCCTCATATCCTTGATATGCTTAGACAAATTGCTGAGGATAAGTTCATCATCTTTCCAGGGATGGAGGTGAGGCTGATTGATCTATAGTTACTCGAGTCCTCCTCAACAACAAACCCACTTGAAAGAAAGCAGGGGACTTGGCAGTTAAAGTGTGTGCTAGTTATAGGATGAGGATTTGGCTGACATTACTAAGAATGCACCATGTGTAATTTCTGTATATAGGATAAGGGCAATGGGCTGTTTCTATGCCTAAGAAACCACAACACTTTGGTCTGCAGCCTGTGGCCTCACGTTATTCCCTAATGTGCTTTAAAACACAAAGGAGGCTGTAAAACATACCTAGGTCATGCTCTTTACTTCCCTTGCATTGCTAGTTGTGAGTTCCTGTGTTCAGAAAAGGGGTAGCTTTCTCAAGCAACATATGAAGGCTGTAGCAGACCCACAGCACATCCACTTTTGTTACCCTCTCAACACTGACCTGTGATGGCAGACCTGCTTTTTCACAGGAAGCCTTACAGAACCCACGGTGCAGCCACAAAAAGGTGAAGGATGGGGAAGAGCTTTGCTGGACTGGTGCAGCAGGTGATTTCTGGTTCTGTCACAGAAGTCCTGGAGCCATTTCCAGACTTTGGTGCAGTTGCCCATCTGTAACAGGGTGACAATATCAACTAATATGTCATGTCTTTGGAGGTTCTCCTTTTCTTCAAAGAAAATAAAATAACAGCAGGCAGGGTGGTAAATAATGAAGACAGGGCATTATTTACTCAGTATATGTTCAACTGCCACAGGAGGACTCATTCCTCAGACAAAGAAAATAACTAAGAGAGCCAGCTGGGTTTGCTTCTTCCTAGCTTTGGGTGAGACAACCATGTCATTCTTTTATTCCCTCCATTTTGGCCTGGTAAACCTAGAAGTTTAAGAGACCTGAGTTTCAGTCAAAAGATGTGACCTCAAGCACTCTGCTTTTACAGTGAAGTCTGGATCACAAAATTCTCCTGTATCACATTTAATTGTTTAGCAGAAAAAATAAACTCTTAGCTTATAAAGAAATAGCTGATAACATCCTTCTGGACATAATATTTTTTTAATGAGCTGTGAATTATATGTCTAGGAAAAAAATCCTGAACTCTGGTTTTATGCAATTTATTCCTTAACACCATATTCCACACATCCATACAACTAGGACAAAGTTTGCAACTGAAGATAATGAGAAGGTAGTTACCTCCAACCATGCTAAAATTTTAGCCATTGATGAAAAGATGTTTTGAGAGTTGATGTTCATGCCATGTGGTTTCTACTGATAGGAGAAAGAAAGGTCAGGGAAACAAACTTGAAATTAGAGTTCACACCTTTCTTGAATAGAGACAGAGTTTAATCACAAAACTTAAGCTTAACCATGTAATGCAGAACAGTTTGTGCACTCTCCTGCCTCCTTGGTTGTGAAGCTCTAATGTGTGGGCCTCGAAGTCCTATCTTGTGATCATGATTTAATTGTATAAAGGTTTTTTTTAGCACTGAATGGCAAATGCCAGGCACATCAACTGCTACACATACATGTGCACAAGTGCTTTCACCTTTGCAATGCAAGAGGCCTTCTGTGCACACTCCCATGGCCAGCTTTGCACTTACAGCTCTGCAGTCTCCCACCTGAGTTGCTGTGTCAGTCTTTTTACTTGCTATTTGTGCCATTATTTGCCTGGCTCTCCACAGGTAAATCTCAGTGTTTATAACAGGTTGTCATAGAAAGCAATTGTTAATGGTGTGAGGATCCACCGTTTCTCCCCCTGCATTTCCTACCTGTTTCGTAACTTTAGTTTATATTAGGGGAAAAACAAGAGTTAGCAAATAGGAGATAGTAGTCGTGTAAATGTCCCATAAGTGTCAGCAGCATGCACAAAGCAGAGTGATTGTCATGCACCACCTGTGAGCGCCGACAGCATGATACACAGGAACAACCAAGAGGAAGATTGTCTTGGTCCTAATGCCAAGCACACAGTTAACTAACAGAGGGAAAATCCTAATAAGAATCCTTGTAGTCATCTTCAAAAGCCTCCCCACTTGCTCACACTGGAAAGGACACTCTTCTGGGGGCCACACTGCTTCACTTCTTGGATGGACACTGGGCAGTTTCCCCCTACCTTCTCTTTCCATTCTTTTTCCCCTATGGTAACTTCATGTTGATGTGGGGACCCCACTGATAAAAGGCTGTACAGGTAAACTTGTGATATTGTCCCTGTACATTTGGCAAGGTCCCCTCCTCTTCCTTCAGCATTTGCCCTACGACTCTGTTATTGCTTGTCAGTTATATTTAGTTAGCTATTGCTTAAATTCAATATATAAAACAGAATCTTATTCTAGGACAGAATGCTATACAGAACTAACATTAAGCAACACTCCATTATAAGGACTGCGAGTCAGGTTTCAAGTTTTGTCCAAGTTTTAAGCATTCAGGCTAATGTTCTGCCAAACCAAGTTTCTTCCTGACAGCAAAGCATTACACTCTCACTGATTATTTTGGTGGGACAAATAAGTATGACAAGTCCTGGTGCTCTGTCACTGAGAAGTAGATCCTCACTCTTCTTGTGGAGCAGGTACTTAGTACCAGAGGCGAGGGAGGTGAGAGGTAGGCTGCAAGGCATGGACACAGATTTTGCTGTTTCCCACAAATCTGCTTATCCCATCCATTTTCCCCCTTTTGAACCCTACTAGAAAGCCCTAGAAAAAGATACTAACGCATGTTAGCAGCTCTTGTTAGCAAGTCTGCTGCAAGCCCGGCAGCACAACAGCGTTTTGCAGTGCCCGGGGGCTGCGGGGTGGAGCTGCCCCTCGGTTTCTGCAGGGGCACGGCCGGACCGTGTGCTGACTGCTCCCTCTGCTGGCACCGGGCAGTTGGAGCCTTCCCGGATCTTCTCGGAGTGGGGAGAAGCACGCAGGAGGAGGAGGTGAAACTGTGCTGAGGAGGTGGGAGAGGAGGCATCGAAACAGAGCCCTCGGACACATGAGGCATGAACTTAAGTTTCCTTCGCAGCATGATGAGCCGTCAGACCTCTTCGTTACTGTTAGCAGCATGCAGAGAGTGTCTGTGTTTCACACAGGTCTTAGAGCTGTTTTCTTCATTTATCACTCAGAGCTGTCATTCAATGAACCTGGAGCTTTCCCCAGTTACTTGCAGTAGCAGAGCAGTCAGTTTAGTCTCTTCATTTTTATGGGCCTCAACAGCTGTGAACTGAGCAACAGATTAAAGAGCAACACACTTCTGCCCTCGTGTAGAAGTGCTCTGCAGAATGCAAATACTTGCAGTAATTCCTCCACTACAACACCCATTGTAGGTCTCATCCTAACAGTGCACAGCAGACCAGCAGGTTTTTCAGCAATGTCTGTTTACAGCAGAAAGTCCAGGAACGGCATAATATGAATGTTTGTAATTGCAGTCTGTCAGATTGCCAGCTGCAGTCTGTATCCCCTGGGGCAGCACCGTGAGCTCTCACTCTTCCATCATGCAACCAACACTACTGATGTACTAGAGAAAGAGAAGAAAAACAGTGGCCAGCTGGAGACAGGTTGTGATGCTCTGCACTATTCTCCAACAAAAGCATTTTTCTTCTAAGGATGACAGTGTTCTCTAGGATTACCCAGGCATCAGAGTCCATCAGTAGATGACATTCACAACTACCAGCTATTTCGTTCAAGAGCAGGGCTGCAGAGGAAACACACCATTAACTAGAGACAAAGGCAGGGAAGCAAATATGCACATTCTACCTTTCGGTGCTAGGACATAATTAACATTGAACTGGATGTCACACGCCTTTCCCCTCCATCCCCACAATCCTGAAAAATAAAATGCTTTGGCAAAAAAGGTTGCGCAGAAGGGAAAACTGCAAAGGCATAGTGTTGATGATGAAATAGGTATGAAATTAAAGAGCCTTGCTCCTGACAGCCAAGATACTTGATCTGCTTCAGTTCCTGGAGTGCTAAAGGACAGCGTTCTTCAAATACATATGTTTGCTTTAAAAACATTCTATAGTATGTGGAAGTTTCAAAAGATGTTTGGTATTTGAAGGTGGCTCCCTAAGGAAATAGAATTTATGTGACCATATTTTGCGTGCAAGGACAAACATTGTTTTCTCTAATGGCTTGAGATCATCAGCTTTTTTTAATAACATCTGATAGAGATGGTCCGTTCCTATGAGCTTTGTGAAACTAGTACAGGAGAGGAAAATACTGTTTGTCTCCAGTTCAAAGGAAAAGTTCGTACTCGGTTCAACTCTTACAATACACTGGAAACATGTTGTGCATCCCCTCATCCTAGGATCAGAACTCACATCTCATTAGACATCAGGTAGTTTGAAGACAAGATAGCATTTCAAGAAGTAAAGTTCTATTATGTCTACATCTCACAGTAACAGATGACAGTTTGCAATCAGAGGAAAAAGTGAAAATGGAAAATATTATCTCTGAAATACCAGAATTTGGGAACACTGATTTTATTTTAATAATTGTATCAAGTTAGAAAACGTGTTTGTTGATGGGTATTACAATGAGACTGAGTTGTGTCTTGTTTAAAAATTATTAATTTTATTGACACTTATACTGCATCAAAGAAAAATTAGGACTAGTATTTAAAACCAGCATGGTAATTAGATATGAAAGGCCAGAGTTTTGCTAGTGTCCATAAATGAACTGTGTCAGCATCTTTTCCAGACCCATTGCTAGCACCATGTCACCTACAATGTTAAATTTTCCTGACATGAAAGCCATGACTTGCTTTAGCTTATGTAAAAAGAAGAAAGAGAATAATCAGAAAATGAAAAGGAACTGGGTACATGCTGTGCACGGGAAATACTGCTAGAGTAAGACCTTCAAGTTCTTTAGATATTCCTCTTTTGTATATAATTTGTATTTTCATCCACATGGAAAAATGCTAAATCAGACTGTGATAAATTCTCATACCACTCAAATACCTCAGTCTACAAAGTATTTCCTTATATTTATATCTAGACATCTCGCTATACTGAAGTACTTCGCTGAAAAGGAGCAGACTGATTAAATGAGAATTTGCTTTTCTGCTCCATTTTTTAAAGTATTTTTGAGGACTTGGTTATAAAGATTAATTGACAATGTCCAGCTTCTTCTTTTTTTCTTCATGATTTATCTATTTCCTTCTCATTTCATTTTGAAGTTTTGCTAAAGAAGGTTCAGACCTCTTCTGAATAGCAATAAATGCAAAACACACACTTATGAAGCAGTGCAGCAATTCAAAATTAAGAAAATTGTGACAATGCATCTTGTCCAATAAACAATTTATGAGTAAAGACCTCTGAAGAAAAAAAAAACAACAAAAACCAACACATCAGTAAGATCACCAAACTGCATGAGATGTTATATTCTGTTACTTAATTAAATTCTTACATTATGAATTATTCTAACCGAGACAACATTTTAACTTGGGACTCACATTAGCAAATAAACACACCAGACTACATTGCTACCAAGTTCTGCTGCAAAAGCGGGGCACACTTAGCAAACACACGTTAGAGATGGGCAGAACGAAACCACAGAGAGTGCCTGGCTTCTCTCCGAAGCCACGCTCGCTGCTGCAATGTCAACAGCTGCTTGACAGAAGCAGTACAAGCTTTTGTGCTCTTCCCGTTGACAGAAGAGCTCCGAAAAACCCGAGGAGTTCTACCCCACGCTCTTGACCTGAGCCACGAAAAACCCAAAGCTCCTTCCTCCCAGGATCAGAGAGCGAGGTGTCGACTCGCCCATCAGCAGAGGGTCTTCGGACACCAGGAGCTGCGCCCGCCCTGGCAACTGCCCCCGTCACTCACCTGNGGAAAAGACGGAGGCTTCACAGTAGGGAAGAAGAGCATTTCCCCATTTCAGTATTTGCACCAAGAAAGGATGGCGTTTGCACCCGGGCATCTGAATAGGGGTAAAGGGAATCCTGCAGTATATATATTTCACTTCCTGTTGAGTCAATAGAAAAGCTGAAAAAAACCCCACAGCAGAGTTCTCATTCTGACTGCGCCCAGTTCATCGCAGAGGCTTGCACGGCCCATTGTGCAATCCATAAGCTCCTGACGGCGCCCACAGAAAACACACCCGTCTCTTTAATGAACACCACTTTCACCTCAACATGCTTCTGCCTCGCCTGTCTCACGAAGAGCACGGGTACTGTCTCTGCAAAGGCTGTCAAGCTGTAAATCAATTCACGGCTTTGACCCCATTTTACAAAGCTGCAGTGAACACGTACCTTTAGCAATAAAGGACAGCACTGGCAACTTACAAGGCTGATCGAGTAGAACAGCCTCTACAAACCTTGTAGGAGGCCTCACAGATGTCTCCAGTATCAAAAATAACAGTCAGGACTGCTCTGGGAGTCCCTGCTAAATAAATAACCCTCACCGTGAGGCCCAGGGAGCTACACCACACATCCCCGGCAGAACAGTCCGAGTGAGATTGCTCCAAGAGTAGTTTCAAGGGAAAGGGACTCTTCAAGCTTTGTTCCTCTGCCTGTCTCTTACCCCTGTTTTGGCATTCCATGAAACCTGTCTGGTGTTCTGAGCTGCCCTTCAACTTCACACACTACAATTCTGAAAGAGCAAACCAATGCTTTGCTAAAAAAAAAATTAAATCTCCATTTCATCTAACAGATACTCAAATTGTGCAGAATGTGCAGTTTTCATCTAAGGAGCAATAGAAACTCTACATTATGTTCCCTGTATAAATTTGTCTAGTCAAATGAGACACTCCTGCAAGATATGCTGTTTGTTACCTGTGACCTTCAGTTTAAAAAAGATTCTACAGAATAAGACACTGATTTTAAAATATGAAACTTCAATGTCCTGTGGAAGGAAACATTTTTTCCTCAGCTTTAAGTACAGAGGCTCCATAGCCACTTCCGTAAATCACACCCTCCCAATGAGAAAAGTGTTCATGCCAAATGGCTTAAATGGAGTCCAGATTCTTACAAAAAACAACCCACCACCCAACCTGAGATGCTGATGTCACTCATTATCACCTGAAACCATCAACTTGTACTCACAGTGCTTTCCCTGACACATGTGTCTTCACTGCCACCATCAAAACCTCAATCCTTTTAAATTTGCAAAGAGAAACATTTGAGTATGTGAAACCTTGTCATTAGATGGTATGTAACAATGCACAGGTTGTTCTTGGCAACAAAAATAGTAGTTTTAACTTGGGAAATATCAATTTATTATCAATTAGTATAAATATGTAATCATTAATAAATGAAACCAAATAAATACTTTAAAACACTTTAAAAACTCACCTCAAATCTCCTCTGCACACATCCCCTACACCCTCATTATTTACTTCTAATATATTCTTAAAGTTTGAGTCAAATTTGTGAATCACTTCTAGTAACACCATAGCCAGAAATGTTCTTAGCCTTTGTTGTTATGTATCCAAGTGTTCTTTAATATTCCACTCAGATTGTCTGTGGATGAAGGGGAATATTTTAAATATAATGATTCTTCTGCTAAAGATTTTCTTATGTTGAAATAACAACACTGTTCATTACAGTACGTTCTGTTAACATTAAACAAATGGAAGAAACAATAACAACTTGCTGTGAATTCACAGGAATTCACAGTATACTCTCTGTTCTGCACGAGGATACACGTATGACTAGATTCAGATACCCATTTTCCACTGTTTATTTCCTACTGTTACAGAAGAAAATTTAATTGTGTTTCTCTACTGTTTTGGTTTTGTTTATTTGTTTAGGTATGTATTTTTTTACTGTGAACAAAGTTGCAGAATTCATATAGCTTAACTTTGAAGGGAAATGAGATCATTTCAGTGGTGGGGTTTCCCACTCTGGTTCGTAGCAGGATTATACAGTTTTACACAAGGACAGCCATGGGCACCCTGCAGGACAGAGAAGAAAATGTGGAAAGGAGCTGGAACTGCTTCAGCTGACAGTGGAGGTTTTTTTTCTGTTTGAAATTTCCCTGTTCACCCAGAAAAAATGGAGGGGGCAGGGAGCTTAGCTAACAAAATTACAGAGTGCATCCCTATCACATGAGAACATAGACCCTTATCTTCTAAGTGCACTGGTCTTTAGTATCGTTTGCTCTGTGTAAATCAGAGCATCCCAGATCATGTTCTTCTGGTGGAACTTAACAGAATCACAAAGTCATAGAATGGTAGGGGTTGGAAGGGACCTCTGGAGATCATGGAGTCCAACCCCTTGCGAGTGCAGGAACCACCCAGGGCAGGCCACACAGGAACAGATCCAGGCGGGTCTGGAAAATCTCTAGAGAAGGAGAATCCACAACGTCTCTGGGCAGCCTGTTCCAGGCTCTGCCACTCTTGCACTGAATAAGTTTTTCCTCATGTTGAGGTGGAACTGCCTGTGTTCCTGCCTGTGACCATTACCTCTGGTCCTATCACAGGGCATCACTGAACAGAGACTGTCTGCTTCTACTTACCATTCACCCTTCAGATATTTGTAAACATTAAGAAGATCCCCTCTCAGGCTTCTCCAGGCTGACCAGCCCCAGGACTCTCAGCCTTTCCTCATAACAGAGATGTTCCAGTCCCTCCACCACCCTTGTATCTCTCTGTTGGACTCTCTCTAGTATTTCCCTGTCCCTCTTGCACTGGGGAGACCAGAACTGAACACAATACTCCAGGTGTGGTGTCACTAGTGCAGAGTAGAGGGGGACGAGAACCTCCCTCAACCTGCTGAACTCCAGAATGCTGCTTGTGTCTCTGAGACAATAAATATATTTTCCAGGATTGAGAGGTCCTCAAATGTCCTTAGTAACACTATAGGAGCACCCGACAGTAGTACTTTGTGCCTTCTTCTATAGGCCTCCTCATATGTTCACCTCTACCAAACATGATACACCAGTAAGGGTGGTTTCCAAAAGAACAGCTAAACTGCAAAAGGAGAGTTGATATCAATCAATATACATTGGATTAAATCTATTCAGCGAGTATAAAGAAGGCTCCTCATATAAGGGAGCTTAAAACATACTTAAGATAACAGATTTTGTCTTTCCCCTCTATTCTGAGAGAACACTCTGATCAGCCATGGATATTCAGATACCCATTCAAAATTTCTTTTCCAGGAAATTCTGGGGTTTCGACAAAAGAAACAAAAAGGACAATGTTAGAGCACACACAGTTGCCTAATACTGGTGCAAAAAAAAAAAAAGCAGGGCCACAAGCAAGAGAATAGAAATAACTTATATGAGTCATCGGTAGAGCAAGATTTCAAACACTCTTTTTTAGATAAATTCAATTGTGATTAAATAGGACCTTCATTTTAGGAGTTTCTCTAAGGTGAAACAGTCTAAAGCCATGCAAATGCTTGATACAGTAACTCGTGTCACTCCTATACTTACATCACTGCCCAAAAGAAATACTAAAATGAATCCTGATAAACTCGTTGGTAATAAATTAAATGTGCTAGTAGATAACGCTGGCTATAGAAATGGCTGTTGCACAGAAGATGTTCCAGAGGTAACTGGTTAAAGCACCGACTGAAGAAATTTATTGCCTTTTGCAAATTCCAGTTCTACAAAAACATGCAAGTCCTAGAATTCAGTTTAAGCTCACAAAACTGAGCTAACAAGATTTGTGAGAGTCACTTGATGTCTTCATTGCCTGCTGCTGAATCATCTCTGCCAGAACCGATGTGGAGGGGCTGGCAGGGCTTAATGAAAAGTGTTTGTACTACCTCTGGAGTGGCTGTATTAGTGCTGAAGGAATTGAATATGCTTCCACACCCTCCAGAGTAGCTGGAAGCCTGTACTCTACACTTGCTGTGGTTGGTATAATGTCTCTTAAACAGAGTACAAATAGTTCCAATTAAATGAGTTTATGTAAGTTTACACCATGAGAAAAAAGAAATATCACTTATTAAGTAACTGGAATCCTTCTTCCTTCTGAAAAACAAGTACACTACAGAGAAAACTGCTTCAGCGGCAAGATGTTGGGAAGACTTCTGTGTCCAAAATACAACCAAAAACTATTCCGACACAAAGACTGTTCATTCCTAAACTGTGAAAGACAGACAGTGAAGAAATTTTTCCTGTAAGCATTAAAGGAATTGAGGCAAGGGAATCATGCAACAACTTAAGAAATGTGACACTCAGATACACATGGCAGGGACAGAGACGTGGGGATTGGAAGGGCAGAAGTGAGTTTGCTGGGATTGCCAGCCAGAGGAGACACAGTGTTTTCAGAACCGATCACTGGCCTGAGAGATCTTCTCACTGTCTGGAGGACACTCAAGGCCCAGCTGACATTGTCCCCTAGGACCATTCTTGCTGCTTCCATCTGAAGGGCTGCCTTTTGCACATCCTCTTCCTCAGATGAACCCAGGCCAGACATGGGAGAAGGCTGGCCAGGCAGGAACAGCTGCCTGAGTGGGGCTCTAGCAAAGACAGTGGCCCACAGTGGCAGCCAGGGAGCTGTTGCTGTAAAGCCACAGGAGCAGTTGTGTAAATTAAAAAGCTGATGGGGGGGAGCTGAGGGGCTATTGCTCAGGCACCAGCAAAACTTGAGTCAGCGCATGAGCCTTCCAGCTTCTGCAGCACCTTTTCAAATGTCCTCTGCTTCTAACACTCAGAAACCCCCCAGGAGGCAAACGGACACTCCCTGGGTCGAGAAAAGCCCCAATAACTGTTCACAGGTATCACAGGTATCAAAGGGTGCTAGGGGTTGGAAGGGACCTCGGAGACCTTCGAGTCCAACCCCCCTGTCAGAGCAGGACCATACAATCTAGCACAGGTCACAAAGGAACACATCCAGGCGAGGTTTGAAAGTCTCCAGAGAAGGAGACTCCACAACCTCTCTGGGGAGCCCGTTCCAGTGCTCTATGACCCTTAGAGTAAAGAAGTTCCTCCTCATGTTAAGGTGGAACCTCCTGTACTGCAGCTTACATCCATTCCCCCTTGTCCTATCACAGGGCATGAGTGAGAAGAGGCTGCCCCTTTCCTCCCGATACTCAGCCCTCAGATATTTATAAACATTTATCAAATCCCCTCACAGTCTTCTCTTCTCCAGACTAAAGAGCCCCAGGTGTCTCAGCCTTTCCTCCTAAGGCATGTGTTCCAGAACCTTCATCATCCTGGTAGCCCTGGACTCTCTCGAGCAGATCCCTGTCTCTCTTGAACTGGGGAACCCAGAACTGGACGAAATATTCCAGGTGAAGTCTCACCAGAGCAGAGTAGAGGGGGAGCAGAACCTCCCTCGATCTGCTGAACACGCTCTTCTTCATGCACCCCAGGGTACTATTGGCCTTCCTGGGCACAAGGGCACATTGCTGTCCCATGGAGAACTTGTTGTCCACCAGGACTCCCACGTCCTTCTCCACAGGGCTGCTCTCCAGCAGATCACCTCCCAGTCTGAACTGGTGTACTTTATTATTCTTCCCCAGATGCACTTATCCTTGTTAAACCTTCTGCTAGGTTCTGCTCTGCCCAGCTCTCCTGTCTTTCCAAGTCTCGCTGGATGGCTGCACAACTTTCAGATGCATCTGCCAATACTCCCTGTTTTGTGTCATCAGCAAACTTGCTGAGAAGACACTCTGTCACGTCGTCAATGTCATTGATAAAGATGTTGAACAGGACCAGTCCCAGCACTGATCCCTGGGGGACTCCACTAGTTACAGCTCTCCAGCTGGACTTGGCACCACTGACCACCACTCTTTGGACTCTATTGTCCAACCAGTTATTGATCTATTTTACTAGCTGCTCTTCTGTCCCATACTTCCTGAGTTTCTCCACAAGGATGTTATGGGAGACTGTGTCAAAAGCCTTGCTAAGGTCAAGGTAGACTACATCCACTGCTCTCCCTGCATCTATCCATCCACTTACAGTATCACAGAAGGCTATTGGATTAGTCAAGCCTGACTTCCTCTTGGTAAATCCATGCTGACTACTCCTGATAACCTTCTTCTCTTCCATGTGCCTAGACATGACCTCCAGAATGAGCCTCTCCCATTGTTTTTCCAGGGATGGAGGTGAGGCTGACTGGCCTATAGTTTTCTGGAATCTCCTTCCTGCCCTTTTGGAAGACTGTAGTGACACTGGCTTTCCTCCGGTCCTCCGGCACCTCTCCCGTTTGCCATCACTTTGCAAAATACCGTTCCTACAGCGCTCTGCAGCTCTGTGGCAGTGGGCACTGTGGGGACAGTAAAACAACCACCATCATACGTCCACACACAAGGACCAGCACATCTGTCAGCAAAACCGTCCATCTGAATTCTTCCAGGGGGTTCAGCCCCCCGGGGTGCTTTCTCCTGCCGGCATCAGCTCCTTGTCGCCGAGCCTCTCTCAGGGTGTTGCACACGATCTCTGCACGAAAGCTGAAGGGGGGAAGACAAGCCCATCTTCCAGCACCTCCTCAGCCTGTGAAGAAGGGGCAGCCGCCTGTAGTGCCCCAGCAGTTGCTCCGTCGCTCGACCAACACGCTCCCTTTACGCGCCCGAGCGGCGATGATCCACCCACTGCCGCCCTTCACCTTCGCCCGATGGCTCCGCCTTTCGCCACCCCGGCGGCTGCGCAGAGTGGAGCTGCCCCAGCGCCCCCGACCCCGCCGGGCCTGCTCCCTACCCGGGGGCGGTCGCTGTCAGTGCCGCCATGCTGCCCAACACGGGGTAAGCCGCTGCACTCTCT
>VWZY01002397.1:0-27941 GCA_013399075.1 Chloroceryle aenea
CGACCCCTGAACTTGAGCACGGGGGCGCCACTGCGAGTGAGCCGGTTGCGAACTGCAGTACCGGATATTGCACGCACGATGGCAGCATCCCCTTAATTCTCTCGGAGCCTTCAGCTGGCTGAGCCTGGACAGGGATCCCAGACCACTTCATACTATCCAAAGATGGTAACTCCTGACCGGGAGGAGCTTATATTTCCCTGCCCTTTGCCCACCCGCATCCCAGGCAGTTAATAGTCATCGCCTCTCTACCTCGAACATTTCAGTCCTTCGCATAATAACGGCTTTCAAAGTCGGGTAGCCGTTTCTGTCCTGCCCCCACCCCATTACCGAGGGACCAGAAGAAGCCCAGGGAACCTCTGGAACAGTTTTTTTTCCAACCTCAGTGAGCTGCAGAATTGCTGTATCCATCTGCATGTGGCATCAGACTTGGGGGAGGGACAGCAATAAGTCAGCAGATGCTCGTGAGAAATAAAAAAGAAAGTAACTCGGATGGGCATGTTGAAAACAGGCAAGAGGAGTCTGCTTTGTGTGTGAGGGACAGCGATGTTTATCAGAAAATGGCATATCTGGGCAGACCAGGTCCAAGGGGATCATCTGCAAATGAGTCACATGCTGGTCGGTTTTGCACCTTTCCTCACCTCTGTGCTGTCAGTAATCTGCTCTTTTAATCCTGCATATGCACAAGGCTTCCTCGGCAGGGCTTGTCACCTACAGAAGAGACACTGAACCATGTCGCTTAGCATCCTGTCCTCCAGCGTTCCAAGTAATGAAACAGGGAAAAACAAAGAAGCAAGTTGTTATATGTCCTCAGCAAATGACCTCAGCGCCCTGCAGGTTCCATCTTTGCTCTGTACAGGAGCATAGTTCTGCACTCCTTACCATTCCTGCCAGCAAGCATCACAGTTGCACTTGGCTGCCTGCAACACAAAGTACTTGGTAGGCTAGATGGGCTGTTCCGACACTGTGTCAAGTGAGCAGCTCAGTTCCTTTGCCTGCCTAATGCACCTAATTCAACACCCACTTCCTTTAATTTAGAGTCCTCTAAATATCTCCCAGAGTATGAGCCATTTGCAGCTAGTAACACAGTTGAAATGCAGTGCTGGTAGAAATTGAGTCTTTCTTTGAAGTCAAAGGGCTTTTGTAACTTGAAAACCTGATTGTTTTGGCTGATATCAAGACTCTGAGGCAAGAAATAAACCTCTACTTGATCAAGCAAGACACTGGCCAAATCACTGTGCTCAGTGATGCATGGCTGCCTATGACTGATTTCTTTTTCTGCTAAAACCAGCGCACAGGTCCCTCATGAAGAGCTATTGGAAGCATAGAAAGTACCTCATCTTTCCCTGTACTGGGTTACCAGAGAACAGCATCACTGACTGGAGTGTACAGTAGCTTACCATCATCCCAGCCCCTTGATCTGGAGAAAGAGGCTGCCTGTAGCACTGCTGCCCAAAGGTGAAAGGAATGGCTTGCTTTAAAGTCCTCCAGGCTGTCTGCGTCCCATGCAGGGTTGATGACCCTGGCAGCCTATACACAGGGCTAAGCTAACAACCTGAGGAGAAGTCACAGGATGCAACACCCATACTTTCCAGCTTAGCGAGACGAGTAAGAGGCAAAAGAAAGGGACCTCCTGGGTCCCTTGAGAGGTAGAATTGCTGTAGATCGTACTGTGGCTGTTTTGCACTATGTCTTTGGCAAAGTTACCTCACAGAAGCTGGGAGACAGGTGTGTTTGCACGGCCCAAGTACTGCTGTTTATAGCACAAAAAGGGATGTAAAGTGGCATTGAAGCACAAGGATGGCCCACCAGGATGGTAGGAATAACATGGAGAGCCTAAAGCCTTAGCCAGGCAGGGCTTGTCACTAAGCTTGTCTTGTGGTTTAACCCCAGCTGACAACTAGGATGGCTCCTAGTTGTCAGCTGCTCACTCACTGACCTCGCCCAAGTGGGATAGCTGAGACAATCGAAAGGGTAAAAGTGCAAAAACTCATGGGTTGAGATAAATACAGTCCAAGTGCCACAGCCAGCAGACTGTCACAACCAACAAACCACCCCAGCCACTTGAGAGGAAAAGAGGGATAAAAAATAAAACAAACAAGGACAAGCAATACAAACAAAAACTAGTTCACCAACCGACCGATGCCCAGCCAGTCCCCAAGTAGCAGCCTCCCTGTCAATCTCGTCCCTAGTTTGATTACTGATCATGATATCATATGGTCTGGAACATCCCATTGGTCAGCTGGGGTCAGCTGTCCCAGCTGTGTCCTCTCCCGGCTCTCTGCGTACCCCCAGCCTGCTCACTGGCAGGGCAGGGTGAGGAGCAAAATAGCCCTTGGCACTGTGCAAGCACAGCTCAGCTATAACCAACACATCCCAGTGTCACCAACACTGTTTCCAGCACAAATCCAAAACACAGCAGAAGGGAGAGAGGGATGGGAGTGGAATGCAGGGAAGTGGGTGGTTGGCAGTGCCAGAATTTGAGTGGGTAACAATGATACTACTGATATGATTCTCTAGGTCTGAATAACATCACTTCCCAAAACTCCCGTCATTATCCAGACTCTGTCCTTGATTCTTCTGCCCAGCTATAATCAAGCACAAGGAGGTTCTTATGCACTTATGTTCTGCATACTGGCTCAGTGGAGTATGCCTGTCAATCTTTTGGTATCTCCTAAAAACCCTCCATCGTAACGATCCTGTTCTACTGTTGGAACATATAGTTACACTGCAGCTATTACTACATCAGATCTTCCTTGCCAGAATATCCTTGTGTTTCCATCGGACAGCTTCTGAAGTCCATTTCATCACTCTAACATCACGCCACCATTTTCAATTATACCTTCCTCAGAATCTCTTTCCCCCCCTCCCATTTAAAACTGTCAGGCTGGCACATACTGTGCAGTAAACTTGCTTTCTCAATGTCACATTATCTTCTGAACAAAACTGTACTGTCAGCATCTATTCTTTATTGTTCCTTTTACTCATAACTGGGTTTAGTTCCTCCAGTAAGATTTAAACATACACCTTGTGCCATGGTCTTGAACTTTGGAGCAGAAATTATTGTGAAAACAACACACACATCTCTTTCCATTTCAGAAAAATGTAACTATAAATGTCTAGTTCTACTGATTACCTTCCCCACCCCCTTCATCTTTTCCCGAATCAGAGGTCACCTCTGAAAAGGAGCATCTCCTTCAATTTGTTTCGCTTCAGTAATTTACAACAAACCTTTGAACGGTAACAATCTTGTTTATTTCTGGGCATGTGTTTCTATAAAAGGCTTTTCCCGGACAGGCACAAAGGCTATCACAATCAGCCATCATGAATCATCTGGACAAAAATATGAAATTCATTGGCATATATTTTTATTTCTTCATTCTCTTCACCCTCACTGCTCTTTGGAATGCAGGTGAGTGACTTTTAAAATTTTGTTGCTTTTAACTAAAAACTTTTTTTGACTTCTGAACTTCGGAATACACACCTCAGAAAGAAGCTACCGATACAATTTATACAAGCTAAAGCAAAGGCACACAAGCTGGTTTTGTCAGCTCAGTGTCATTTTCAACCATTTTCCCTGTAATTTCCGGTAAGACAGTGTATCTATCCTGTAAGTAAACAGTCAATCTGGAGAATGCAGTAAATAGTTTTTAAAACACAGAACAACTTTCTAGATCTCTATACTGAACAAAATTTTCCACCTCCCTCACAGGCAGGTTTTCTGGTATAGAATGAAGGCTGACTTTTACTTCTGACTCGCTACTTTTCCTGTTCTTTTCTGCCACGCACCTGCTTATAATCCCAAGATAAAGAAGTAAGGCCAGCAGAGAGAGAAAAAAACAGAGATTTTACAACATTTTCTTTTTCTTGATCTCTCCATTCTAAAAAAAAAAAAAAAAAAAAATCCAACCAACCAAACAAACAAAAAAAAAACCCAGCCCTCCCTGTCCCCTCAACTCATTAACAAAACAATACTTAGCAGCATTTTCTCATTTTGACAGAAGCTGACATACCTGGAACTACAGGCAATTTCTCTTCAGTTCCATGAAGGGCAGCCATAAAGTCTTTCTTCCTCTCCTTGTCTTTTTCATACATTGCTAATGACCTTTGAGGAGTAGATGAATCAAACAGGTTTTGGGACAGAGTAGATTTCTCCTTCCCAATCCACTAGAGTCAGATCTGCTGTACTCTCAGATTCACAAAATTTCTCCTGTCTCAGTCCCACACATGTGGATACTGCTCTTCCTGTTCGTAGGTCCAGTCAGTATGGAGGCTGAGCCACTACTGCGAAGTGGCAGATACATACACTACACCCACTACATTAACACAGCCAGCCAGGCTAACACAGAGGGGTGCTTTTACTGGCATCCAAATAAACGTAGACATCACTACCATAAACCTGCACACTACAACAAACACACCCTTTCTCTCCAGATTCAGAGACACACCACATTCAGATACCTTGCATGCTAGCAGAAGCTCTAAATTTTCCAGTTAGCTAAACCCAGATCCTAAGTTCTTTACGTGTTAAACAGCTCAGACCTTGGGTCTTTCCAAAGGTGGGTTTCCTTCTATTGACTGGCTACTTCATTCTGAAGATCACTTCCGATTACAGCATATGCGTGTGCACAAACTAGACAGTGAGGTGATACAGACGATAGCGACAGGATTCAATAAAATGTCTGTGGTGATCAAGTGCAAGTCTCAGTCAGAGAAATGTACTGACCAGCAGCTTGTGTATGTGTGACTCGCTCCTTTTTTGTTCCCTTCTCTCCATTTTCCCAGGCTTGTACTTCATCATCCACTTTGACCTCGCCCCTTCTTTTTGCCTGTGTCCTCTTAATTAAGCAGCCCTCCCCAAATTACTCTTTCATCACTGGTCCATTTTTTTTCTACATCCATGCCCAAATTTAGAATTTCTTATACTTACTTAGGCCATCTTAGCATGGTATTATTGATACAGTTACCCGAGAAGTGTTGCCCTTGCAATATTCCACTTCCCAAAAGGTCTTCAATGCTCCCAGTTATCTGTGCAGCTTGTCCATCTCGTTTAACTCCTCTTCAACTGGTTGTGAAATCTATCTGTTCCTCACAGTGTTACTGTGATGTCTGTCAACTTACCACTGTTTCATTTGTGTTGAGGAATTTTTCATATCATGTCCAGAAATTACTCATGGTCTGTTCAGCTAGAACTCAGCCAGGTGTAAGCCAAGGGCCTAGTCATGTGTCTGTGTACCTTGTTATTTTAACAGCTACCTTGTCAAACTTATAATCAAATAAGATGAACAAAAAACGAAACAAAACAAATGACACACACACACACACACACACACACACACACACACACACACACACACACAGAAAAAAAAAAAACAACAAACTTTCAGTTAGCTTCATGCTGGAGCACACTTTCTTATTAATGTTAGCTTTCCATTCATCCAAAAGTGCTAGCCTTCCATTTTCACTTATTCCTGTGTAGGGTTTACAGCAACGGGACCCCATTCTGCTTTGCTTAAGACCTACTCTCAGAAATAAATACAATTAGTGACACTCACCAAGGGGCTGCTCTGGAGATTTATGATTCTATTAGGTATAAAGATACCCATGGAGTTGGTGAAATTATGTAACGGCTGGGAGTTAAATAAGTCTATTTTTCTATTCAAAGTGGAACCACCTCAATATGCAGGTGATTACAGCCTTCACCTAAATCTATTCCTAAACTAACATAACCAGCCTCCTTCATTTATTTGCAGTAGTCCATTAGAATTTGTACTTCTGTTTCACAGGACATCTAGAAGAGTTCAATAACATTCCTGACTATGTTTTTTTCTTCCTTTAACAAGGAGCTCAAGACTCATGCTCACACCGATGTGGGGAGCTGCTTGGAACCTGTTCTTGCCAAGTGACATGCCAGTCCTTGAGGATTTGCTGTCCTGATTATAAAGAATTTTGTCTTCAAATTTCTCCATACTCGGGATCTCTGATGGGAGGCAAAGACTTTTTGATTGAAAATACAGCTCTTAATGCCTCTTCTGTGTTAACTTGCAGGTGGGTGATGATTTTATATTCCTCTGCCAAAGGGAGGAGAACATTTCTAATTTCACTTTCCAATAGAAGATAATTACCACAAAACAAGGCTAGTCTATACAGCATGAAAAACTTCCTTTGTAAAGCTATCAGAATCCTGAAAGACACGAAGGTTCTGCTAACGCTGGCCCTCGAGGATAGGTATTGTCTGTTTTTCTACACAGGTTCATTTCATTTAGGTCAAGTTACTGTGCAATACACAAAGACTCTGAGTGAGATTTGGAGTCCTTCCCATCTGGATAACAGCACCTGAAAGAGTTTTTAGTTCTTCATCAGGAAAACCCAGGCATCCATTCTGTAGAATGCAACTATGTACTTTGAACTACCTGCACAGTTGCATTATCATAGCCAATAAAAACTTCAGTGTAGACAAGCAAAGGTACTACTTCCTGTCAGGCCCCAACTCCCTATGGTACTTTGAATAGTATTAAGTCACCATACATCAATCCTGAAGAGTCACATGTGGGATTATACTACAGCACACTGGACAAGAGCCCTAACTGGAAGCAGATGGTTAAATAAGCAAGGAATTCTGACAATCCTTGCAACAGAAATTCTAGGACAGCAATAAATTACTTTTGTTCTATTCTCAGAATTTACCTGCAGAAAAAAATCCCACAAAACTAGAAATTTGCAGTAACTGCATATCATGGTCAAGGTTAGACACCCTGTAATTCTGGTAATCTTATCACCTTTATCTTCCTGCTGTCCCTTGGTCATTTGTCACTAATTTATAATGTCCCACTCCCCCAGTAAATAAATAGTAGATCTAAGGTTTGCATATTGCTGTGTATTTGTGCAGTGCACAGCAGAATCCACACTGGTGTAATAAGCACAAAGTACACGTGAATTTTTTCTTGTTTATATTCACTACTATAAGCAAAACAGCCAAAGAATTTCGAATGAGCGATGCACAACACAAGGTTGTTTAATGAAACACAACCAAGACATTCAGAATTTTCTTTCAGTGCTTACACTAAAAACCTTTTTGAATATTAACAGGTTCAAGAAGAAAATCAAAACTAGTGGCTATGTTACTAAGGATGGAAAAGCCCACTGCATCTCCCCATTGCTGTATGAGACTGGTTTCATCCCTTTTGAAGTTTCTACAGATGATGGGCTGACGTTTCCATACTCTGGAACTTGGTTATCAGGTTGGTTACTTAAATCTACAGTATCCCTCTTCTTTCTGTATTCTTGCTCCATGGATGCAGGACTATATAAGCCTTTCCCCTTTGACTGTTCTTCCTCTTCCTTAACAGGCCATTTCACCTCATAAAAGACACTCTTGCCACTATTGTGTTAATTCATATTTTTAGAGATGAACTTTCACAGCAATGGAGTTCTGCTGTATGTAGCAATACAGCAGCAGCAGCAGCATTAATTCATTAAAAGATTTGCTTAAAAACAAGGTTGGCCAAAACAGTTGCCTTTTTGCAGCTACTTCTATCAGAAGATAACTGCATCGTGGTATTGCAAACTAAGGACTACAGACATTAGTAAGGGTTGCATTCTCTCAGCTTCATCTTACTCATTTTATATCATGCATCATGCTAGAAATACCGCTAAATCATAAATAATATAGTAGAATCTTTTCAGAGCTATGCAAAGAAGAAATGTCTTAAGTGTTTGGGTTTTTTTTCTGTTCTGTAATGCAGTGCATCACAGCAAAGTTTCAGATGGAGAAAAATGCACATTGGTAAATGAGACAAAATGGCAATACTATGGCACCCCCAACACTGATGGAAACTTAACTCTTACCTGGACACAGCAGGCACTTTCAGCAGCCCACATCAACATAGAAGTCTGGGGATATCAGGAAACAGGTAAAAGTGACACTTTTTCCTACCTGTGCACAAGAGGTCATTGCACATGTAACTTACATGAAGAGGTGCACAACATGTGATGACTTTCACTGAGGCCTCAAGTATAGATCTGTGAGTATAAATAACTCATGCCAATGTCAGCTTTACCTCTTCATTTACATAGGGATGGAGCCATCTAATGTCAATCTTGTGGTGTTTGTTTCTAGCATCCAAAACTATTTTCTTCTTTTATGTGACAGGTGACAGCTATTCAGAAAACTGGTTGGCTGAATGGAAATATCTTTATACTTTGGCAAGAGAAATCCCCAATACTGGGAAATTTTCTTTTATTCCTGAACCCACTAAAGGAAATTACGATAAGTGGGACTTTGGAATTTTAAGAATTACACCCAGCAGCTATTCTGACGGGCAGAGGCAAGTACATCATAACATTAATTTCTCATAGGTACCTTATTATTGCTTTCTCTGTTAAAGCTGCTGTCTTCTCTGATATTTAAAACTGGGGCTCAGCCTTCATTTCACATGAGAAAATTGGAAGAGAACTGAAAGGGCAAAAGTGAGAAAAACTCATGGGTTGAGATAAAAAGTTTACAAAGTAAAGAGGGTCATGGGTACAGAGGAAGTAATGCAAAGGCAATCATTTCCCACCGGTCACAAGCAGACCAACGTCCAGTCAAGTGACCAAGTAAGAGCTGCTTTGGAAAAACTCCCACACAGTTTGACAGTCAAGCACGATGGTCTATGGCATGGAATATACCTTTGGTCAATTTGAGACATGGCTGTGTTCCCTCCTAGCCTCTTGCCAACCTCTATCCTACTCCCTGGAGGCCAGCGTAAGAAACAGAGAAGGCCCTGACACTGTGCAAGCACTGTTCAGCAATAGCTGAACATTAGTATGTTAACAGCACTGTTTTAGTCACAAATCTAAAACATGGCACCACACAGGATTCTGTGAAGAAAATTACTCCACCCAAGCCAAACCCCATGCCCTCAGCAAACTAGCATCTGCTGCTTTTTTTGTCATGACTGTGGGGGAGGCCCTAATGATGGAATTTTTGTCACTGCAGCTACAGGCCTTCCCCTGCATTTATTTTTTTTTCTATTTTGTATGCAGGCCTTTGCATTCCTACAAATTTTATGCCTGCTTCCTTTTAAGTCACAGTATGTTTGCCCATGATTTTTGGTGATTTACCTCTGCAAGTACTCCATAGATATTCTGAGCTTGCATAGATGTTCCTTCCTAATTCTTCCATGTCTGCAGTTTTTGGTGTAGAGTATAGCCCCTGTGAATATATAAATGACACCTCTTCAGTGTTAGAACATATTACTAATATATCAGAAACTTTTTTAGCATTTAGGAGCCACTACTCACAGAAGGGTAACCTTTTCTTTCTAGAGTTTTTTTTTATTACACTTTTTGTATGATATTTTTTTCACTGGTGCAGAGCAGAGTAGCCTTGGAACACTAAGGTTGAACAAGGTCAAGTGCCAGGTTCTGCATTTCGGTCACAACACCACTAGGCAATGCTACAAGGGTAGGGAAGAGTGGCTGGAAAGCTGCCTGGCAGAGAAGTACCTGGGGGTGCCAGTGGATACTGAGCTGAATGCGAGCCAGCAGTGTGCCAAGGTGGCCAAGAAGGCCAACGTAACCCTTGACTGTATCAGAAGTAGTGTGGCCAGCAGGAGAAGGGCAGTGATTGTACCCCTGTACTCAGCACTGGTGAGGCCACACCTTCAGTACTGTGTTCAGTCCTGGGCCCCTCACTACAAGAAAGACATTGAGTTGTTGGAGCAAGTTCAGTGAAAGCCAACCAAGATGGTGAAAGGTCTGGAGCAAAGTCCTGTGAGGAGAGGCTGAGGGAATTGGGATTGTTTAGTTTAGGAGAAGAGGAGGCTGAGGGGAGACCTTATCGCTTTCTACAATTACCTGAAAGGAGGTCATAGTAAGGTGGGTGCAGCCTCTTCTCTCAAGTGAATCATGACAGGACTAGAGGAAATGATCTGAAGTTACACCAGGGGAGGTTTAGACAAAATATTAGAAGAATCTCTTTATTGAAACAGTACTCAGCCTGATACAACTAATGCAAAGGGTATTAGGATTTTGTCCTAGGTTCAGTTTGGATTAATTATTACAAACAGCTGCTGGCCCAGACAGGTGGGAGACGCTGCAACTGGGAGGGACCACAGCTGCTATAAACAACCGAACCAGTCAATGGGTTGTTTGACACCACACTGAGCTATTCTCCCATATAAGGGGAGGGCTGGGCCAGGCTGGGGGTGCTTGTCTTTAAGTTGCTGTGGTATGTAGCCTCCGTCTGACTGCAGCAGGGAAAGTTAACATCTTGGGCACAGGTAGAGCGTTCCTGTTTTGTATTACTTTCTTTGGCTATCATTTCAGTAGTACTATTGTTATTGTTTTCTTCTCTCTTTGTGTTGTTTTATTAAACTGTCCTTGTCTTATGCCTTGGTGTCTCATGTTTTTTTCTTCTTCCCAATTCTCTTTCCCACCCTATGGGGTGGGGGGGAGTGGTGGATGTACATCTGCATGGTGTTTAGCTGCCAGCAGAAGTTAAACCATGATAGTTTTGTTAGAAAACCCAGACATTATTCACTGTGGCCTAAATGATGTGAAAAGACACGAATAGAAAAGCTGTCTATAAAAGGATCTGTGTAAGCCACAATCACAAATGTGAAAATGTATTCTGATTATTGCAGTCTTGCTGTATGATGTCATGTCACCTTCTAATTCTATGAAAATTTTGATTTGCTGTAACTTTTTTCAGGAAAAATCAAGCAGGGGCCTCTGCAATGAAATAATAATTGACAAAGTGATGTTTTTTTTGTTATAGTTAGTGATTAAGACACCATGCCACTCTCAAAACAGTGCTTGTTCAGCTATCAGATCTATTCTTCTGTTGGTTTTTTTGTTTGTTTTTGTTTTGTTTGTTTGTTTGTTTTTGGTGTTTTGTTTTGGGTTTTTTTTGTGTCCGTGTCCATGTCATCTTCCCCCCCCAGCAATATTCCATCAGTCTGGAGCTCAGAGCATGCATTAGCTTGGCACCTTGGGAAGGACTTCAGAAGTGATCCAAATGCATGGGCAACTGCAAAATGTATAGAATGGGACAGAAAGGAGTCAAAGCTTCCAAGCTTCATAGAAGAAATTATAGATTGCCCTTGTACCTTGGCACAGGCAAGAGCTGACACTGGCAGATTCCATGTAAGTTATTAATTGATCCTTCTGGCTTATTATGGTTCCAAGTAGAAGCTTAGGGAATGCCATACTCTTGACACAGCCCTTTGCTCCTAAAAGTCATTACAAGTAAAGGAAATTATATTTGCACTAGTAGCATGGCAGAGACAGATACAGCTTATTAAGGTAGTATGAATAAATTAAAAAAAAAAAAAAAGTCTTTAGGACAGCAAAGGGAAACCACCTTTAAACAGGGAACTAAGTTCCAGTGATAGACAGAAAGCACACAGCAAAGGCAATGAGTTCTGTGGAGCTGAGGGCAGGGATGACTTCCTTGAGATCATACATGATGGCAGTCTGTGTTTGTAACGAATATCCCGTGCTGGAAGAAGCAGGTTACTTTTCTACTTAGTGTATCATAATTTGCTGCAAACCCTTCCACCTTGTACTTTGGTACATCTACAGCTGTAATACATTATTTCCTGTATCCAGCTTCCTTCCTCCTTCTCAGGTTCACTGCTAAGAAGTAACTGAAAAGCTAAGAAATCAATTGCAATTTAGTCTATGCTTTCACTTATAGTGCTGATCTGAGGGCCAAGTACGGTAACTTCCTCTCCTACTTATGGTATCACCCTAGTGGCACGGTATTTATGCATATTTAAAAAGTTAGATAATTTTTGTTACTGTCCTTTCCTGGTTATGAAGCTTCAAACATGTTATGTATTTTAAATGATACAGCTAAAAGCACGTGAAGAAAAAATTCAAATCTACTGCACTTTTCTAAGAACATAGGACAAAAGTCAAGGTTAGTCTGCATAACCTGTTTGTTATACACTTAGTTAAATTTTCCACCTAGCTTGAAGCTGTTCTTCAAGGGCTGTTGTAACAGACTGCAAAAAACTCACACTAGACAAACATGTTGCTCAAATCACTTCAGTATTAAATTAACTTTTTTCCTTTCATCCTGTGCTACTTAACGCGCAGTTGCAACCAGTTTTTTTAGACTTCACATGTACATTATCAGAGACAAAAAGTAGGGAGAGGGCATTAAAATTAGTAAGGTGCAATGAGTTTCTTTCCCCACTGTCATGAACATTTATCTTTTCCAGACAGATTATGGCTGTGACATCGAAAAGGGGAGTGTGTGTACTTATCACCCTGGGGCTGTGCATTGTGTAAGAGCTGTTCAAGCCAGGTAAAGAAATTTTTTTTAAACTGCTCTTTTATGAATTGTTCCACCTCAGAGATAACAGTATCACAGAAGTCACAAAGATCTCTGGACTCTCATTTCTCAGGTTCATAGCAACCATTGTTTCCCTTTTATTTGGGTATTGGCCCTTATTGCAGAGATGAAGTTAAGGCCTTAGGTTTAATAAATAATTAATTTAACTGTGCTAAACCTTAGAATACCTAAGCAAACACTCGCGTCTAAAAGGGATTTTATTATGCCTACTTAAGCCCTTCCTGTATTGGTTTACTTAAGTTCAAGTTATTCTTGCACTCTTTCTATCAGAACAATTTTAGAGTGCTATGTCTGTGTAGCTACAAGGCCTTCAGAACCTTCCTACTGCCCTGGTTAAAAAGCTTTCCTTATCCCTAATCTGGTCAAATTTATAAGAACAGAGGAGGGTAAGTCTAAAATCTCTGGACATCATATAGAGGTCAGGACTTAAAATAGCTTTATACATAAAAAATCAATAGGTAACTACTAAATGTGAAGGACTTCACAGAGCTGAACCATCACTTTCTTCTCGCTGCCTTTCCCAACCAGTCCCCAGTATGCGTCAGGACAGCAGTGTTGCTACGATGCCACAGGGACCCAAATCCTCACACATGACTCCACAGGAGGCAGCACACCTGATCGAGCCCATGACTGGGGTTCGCCACCTTTCATGAAGCCTCCCCGGATACCTGGCTTTTCCCATTGGCTTTATGATGTCATCAGCTTCTATTACTGCTGCCTGTGGTCTGATAATTGTCACATCTATATGAAAAAGCGGCCTTCCAGTGACTGCAGGACGTATCGCCCGCCTCGAGCTGGTAAGGTCTTCAGAATTCCAATATGGAGTGTAGATTTTTGATAGTGTTGGCTTTTAGAATGTTTGTATATGTATTTATGTCAGTTGACAATATTGAGGGTACAATGTCAGTTGACAATAGTGAGGGTACAATGTCCTGTGGAAAATTTCTGTGGAAAGTTTCTATTGATCTATCAGTGTCAATATCTCTATGTGGCTTTTAACTGTCTTGCAAGATTTTCTGTTGTTGATAGCAATTACTATTGTCACCACTGATGCTCCACAGCACTGGGGAAGTCCCAGGCTGGACTCAGCAGCAGACAGGAACCAGATTCAGGAGCTGGATTCTGGAATGGGATTCAGGAACACGCAGATGGGGTTAGAAGTCAGAATGGACAGAATCTTCTCAGATGCTGGCTAATGAAGAAGAGAGAATGACCTTCCTGATCTATCAGTTTTATACGAAATATAATGTGTATGCAATGGAATACCTTGCTGCTTAGTTTAGCATCACCTGTCCTCGTCGTTCCACCCTGCTGCTGTGGTCCTTTACTTTTTGTACCCCCAACATTATACTCGCGCTGTGACTGAGCAAGTATAATCAAGAGCCTTTCTGCATGCAAAGCCTTGGTATAGTACTGTAAGTGTATACTTGGTGTATCACTGCCGGAAGCAGACACTTTGGCAAATAAATGCTGTTACTGACAGTGCAGTTATTTAGACTGACCTGAAAAGTAAAATCACCGAACAGAACAAGTTCTGTTCTAGCTCAAAATAGGACACAAATCCAGGCACAGGCATGACTGTGCTGAAGATGGAGACAAGTACATCTATGCCATAGCTCAGGTAGGGATGGAAGGCCCAGGCCTGAGCTCAGACAGACCCCCTTGACAGATGGTATAGGTAGAGGGCCCAGAGAAGTTGGTCAGTGGAGTGAAGGACTATGAGCATGCTCAGGGCCCTGAGAGTTCTACTACAGGAAAAAAGGCTACAACATGCTTCTCTTAAGCAATGATGTGTTTGATGGATGTGAAGCATATGCCAAAAGATTCCCAAATGTAATTTATGCCACTACATCCATCTCTCAAACATGATCAAAATTCATTATGCAGCTCTCACTAAGCACTAAAGATGCTTATCTTTCTCCTAGAAAGTATATGCCAAACCACCTGTGCTATCACAGACTAGGAAAGCGTTCATTAACTCTGTGCAAGCCTAAGCATCCGAGAAAACTAACCCTCAAATGCCACAGGAACGTCTGCAAAGCTCTTAACGCTAAAAAGCTTCTCGGAGCCTGCCACAGATGGATGTAGTGCAAAATCAGCTAACAAAAAGTCACCTACCCTAGCCTAGTACTTACAGATTACAGGCCTTCTTTCCCTTGGTCTACTGAACCTGATTTACGGAAGGAACTTTATCTCTAGGGAAAGATTGAGAGAGGCAATGATCCAAATATACTTAGCAATTGAGCAATTAAGGATCTCTCTGTCACATGGTTGTCCTTATTTGTTGAAAGTTGTACCTTAGATAAAATGACATTTTGCTGAAGGAGAGAGTGGCCTTCTGACCTTTAAGGGCAAACCCAAGGATATCTGCTGACCTCCAGAGAGGTTTTGGAGCTGAGGATCACTGACATCTTTCTCTGCTCAGACCATATAAGACTTAAAAGTTCCATCTCATTTCTCTGACTGTCACTTCCAGCTACATTTGGAAGCTTCCTGGTGAGCTGCCTTTTGAATAGCGTTGAATTTGTGTGCAAATCTCTCCCTATGAATCAGGCTTTTAAGCCTGACAGTAGGGATTCTGGTAGGGGATCTATCAGGTAAGCAGTGCTGCCCATAACAGCCTTTTAAAGTGTATTGGTAAATGTGGGTCAAGGAAGAGGAGAGTAACTGTAATGACAGTTCTCACTGTTCCCACAGTGCTGTTCAAGGTTGACATGGCTGTTCCTCATGTCACATTTACCATGCATCAGCCTTGCATTTTTTCTTTTGTTTAAATGCTATTTTTTTGGGTCACCGCAATGAGATTTTTTTTTTTTCCTCATGAAGCTAAGCAGCACAGTAATGGATTGTGGTTTTTTGCTTGTTCTTATTTCTCTCTTTGCTTTTAAAAACAGCA
Source organism: Chloroceryle aenea (assembly GCA_013399075.1). Taxonomy (NCBI): domain Eukaryota; kingdom Metazoa; phylum Chordata; class Aves; order Coraciiformes; family Cerylidae; genus Chloroceryle; species Chloroceryle aenea. Next base: position 15,240 of record VWZY01002397.1, read on the forward strand.
TCTGCTTTTGGGGATCCTCACTTCCTCACATTTGATGGTCTGAACTTCACCTTCAAAGGCCAAGGAGAATACACATTAGTAGAATCTAATCTCACATTCCTAAGAGTGCAGGGGAGGACACAGCAGGCACGCTTTCCCAATGGTATGTTGGTAAGAGAGATAGCTGTGATGACAAATTATAGCTTTATTTGCACTTTACAGCATTCCTCCTGTCTTTCTCTAATCTTCTCCTTTTTTGGCTATTTGTGAAAGGTCACCATCTTGAAGATAGTAAGACACAAATGTTCAGGGAAAAAAAAAAATTAAAAATGTCCCAAACAAAGATTATTTGCTACTTTTATTTGGTAAGAGTAATGGAAATGTAAGGTTTCCTGTTGTCTTGAAGAGCACAAGAAAACAATTTTCATTTCTCTCCATGTTTGTTGCCATCTATAAGGAAACATAAGGTCAGTTTTAGGAATCAGTAAACGGGTGTAGCTCCTATCTGATGCATTTTGATAGCATTGTAGCTGAAAATTAATAGAAAGCAGGTAAGTGTGACCCCTGCATTATTTTCTTTCTTTGTTAGGTGTATAGGTGTGCATGTGTTGAGAAAGTAAAAATGGTCTGGAAAACATTTTGGATGGGGGGAGGGGTGTGTGCGAATATTTCTAAGCACCCCAAGCTAGCAGAAAAGTACGGAATGTCTAGTAAAAAGTTGGTTAAGGGGACTATTATTTCATTTTTGTTTTCAAAGGGCTTGATTGTACTGGTCTTTGACTTGTTTGTAAAATGAAACCTAGGGCAGAAGAAGCTTTTTGGGGAAGCTTCATCATCTGAATAGATATATTGCAAACCAACCTGTAAGAAGGAGATTGTCATATATCTTCATTTTAAAACAAGGGAAAAATAAGAGTATGAAACAGCACAATGGGATTGTGTTTCTCATGATGACCTGAAAAGCCTTATGTCAGATACATTTGATTATGATTTTTCTGTAGCTAGTGCTGTTTTATGGTGCATAAAATAGCAGGCTTGCCTCAGGAAATAATACTGCAGCTCTGGCCTCAGGGATGCACTTCAAGGATTTGGTACCTCTGGTAATAATATTGTAAGGATGGACTAAAAATTGTCTATGTTTTTCAGCATCCATGTAGACATGAATGCTTATACTTAGTATCAAATTTTATAGGAAGGAGATATGATTATTTTGCCTTTGATAGATTTTACTGGGTTAGTGGCAGAAGTGGCATGAGTCACTGAGAAAGTGAAGATCAGTTTCTTAATTTTTTTGTTTACTCTGTTTCTTTTTCTGTCATGCTCTCCCTGAAATTATCTTAAATTTTTCCAGGCCTGACTCACAGGACTGAATGCTCAAAAAGGAGATCAGCTGGTCTTCTTACATAACTCAGCCACTGCCATTTTGATGAAAAATTTAGATTTTCCAGGCATTATTTGCATTAAACATTGTGTTTTCAATATATTATAATGGTAGCAGACTTATACTGTGGGGTTTTATGTGGCCTATATGCTTAGCAATTCCCTGAAATATTTCCTAAAAATAATTAAATATGATTATTTATATGATGGTTGGTTTGTTTTGGGGTTTTTTAAAATTTATTTATTTTCCTGTATTGTTATAACCTTCCATATTTATTTTATATCATGTTGGGTATTTTGGGTGTGTGTTTTTGATCTGGAAGGAACTGGGGCTCAAGTCACAGGCTTGTCTGCAGTGGCCATGCAGGAGGACAGCTCTGATGTGATTGAAGTACGCTACTCTGAAGATTTGAATCTGGAGGTCCTGTTGAACCACAAGGTTGTCAACTTCTCTGAGCAAAGCTGGATGGACCTGAAAGGTTAGTTACGAATACCAGCCTTGAAAGATATTGTGTTCCAATGGAGGCTATGTATAGTTAAAAATAACTCTAAATGCATGCATTTTGACTCTCTTTTCAGAGTCTTTTTGTGAAACAGGCTACAGGTCACTCCAAAAAAATATGTAAGGAGTGAAAGAAAAGAGACAATGTCCCTGCTCATTAGAATTTTTTTTTTGTTATTACATTACTTTCTTTAGTTCATTTGCTGCCAGACTGAGGCAGAATCAGTAGTAGGCCACAGCTGGCATGGGCCTTGGTGGAAAAAAATTGAGAGCATCCAATTTGCCTACCTGGCCCTGTGTTTATACTATCCCAGTGTATGGATTCCTCTGTTTTTTGAGACTGATGACAGCTACAATAGTGGCAGGAACATAGCCACCAGAATTACAGGCTACAAGTCTTCCAAACAGCCATGGATCAAGCATGGTAAAAGAACACACCATGCCCCTATGTTACCATGGAGTGATGTAGCAGGGAGTCATAGTTCAAGTGAGTACATCAGAAACTGCAATCTTCCTGCTGCTCATGAATGTTCCTGGCAGTTAGCCTAGCTGCAACTGGAAGCACAAATGCTCTGTCAGGGAAGAGGCAGTCATCTGATTTGTCAGTAGACTGGACTGTGACAGGTTCTCCTCTCCCAGAATGTCCAAATAACATAACATCCTTTAGCAATTCCTGGTGCTTGCCTGAACTTTTTGGGATGTGGGAGGATTATGAAGGAATGGCATGCAGTCCTGGCAATGACAGTGGAGTGTTCTAATAGGTGGCTTCAATTCTCATGTCTTAATGTCCTCTTTCAGTGGCTTGTAGAGAAATGGTTTTCCCTCTCATCACGTGGGGAGTGCATAAAATTAAAATCGTTGCTCCACATTCTGCTTTGAGCTTTCTACATCAAATGCAATGAAGCCTACCATAAAAAATGAAATACAGTGAAATCATAGAATAGAATCATAGAATAGATTGGGTTGGAAAGGACCTCCAAGATCATTGAGTCCAACTCCTGATCCAACTCCAATTACTATATCATGGCACTAAGGGCCATGTCCAATCTCTTTTTAAAAACCTCCAGGGATGGTGAATCCACCACCTCTCTGGGCAGGCCGTTCCAATGCCTGATTACCCTCTCTGTAAAGAATTTCTTCCTAACATCTAACCTAAACTTCCCCTAAATATAATGAAATGTATAATAAAATATAACTGATTTCACATTCACCTATCAGGAGCTCTCTTGATCAGTTAGATGTTATTCCTCTAGTCTTCTGCCAAAAAAAAAGTGAATCTTTTTTTTTTTTTTATTTGCCCAGGGATGTGATCATTTGATTAGTCTTCGTAATAATTTGAAATACACTCTAAACATTACTAAAATTTTAATGGTTCAGTAGAGTAAATTTTCTGTGGCTAGGAATTAGTATTCCTCAAATGTCTGGAAAATACAATGAAAAGCAGAGAGAAGGCTACATTGACAACGTGCTGAAGAGGCAGAGATGCAGGAGGGAAAAAAGAAACGGGAGTGAGGGGGCTTGGAGAAGAAACTCTGTTAAGGAGGTCTTGACAAGACAATCAAGAATCAGAGGAAACCTGTGACTCCTGAGAGTAGTGATTCTATCTCACAGCTGCTCTCTGATGTAATCATTTCCTGTCTTAAATCTTCTGCCCTGGGACAGTGGCAGAAGGTGGTGCAGTTTGTATGAACTGTGCACGTTTTTTTGCTACTGCTCTGTAGTAGCCATCTTACCACAGTTATAGGTATGAAAGTGTTGCCCCTCTTTAAATGCTTCTCAGAATGTAGCCCAAAGTGGAAGGAAGGAAAAGCTTTATGAAAAATATTTAAAACTGATGAAACAATCTGTTTGCTATGGATGATTAGCTATTTTGTCCTCTTTCTCTCATTGTTATAGGTCTCTTTCTTCATTCTACAGCTGATGAGAACATCACAGTAATGTTCTCTTCTGGGTCTGGAGTAGAAATAAGGGGAAGCAAAGGATTTCTGACCCTGACAGTTCTGCTCCCAGAGAAGTTTATGAATCACACACAGGGTCTCTTTGGCGTAATGAATGGCAATATAGAGGATGAGTATACCTTCAGGAATAAAAGCAGCATGTCAATTCATGCAAGTCCTCAGCAGCAGTTTGAATTTGGAGCTAACTGTAAGTCATTTCTCTGGTCTATTATTACAAATTATTCATAAATTCAGCCTGCGATTTACAGACTAGCAAATTAGTCTGTGCTAAGCAACGTATACTGGGGGAAGAGAAAGGATTAAGAGAAGTATGCCCTCCTCTACCCAAGTGGGTAAGGTACCTTGCTGAATGACTGAAGAGAGAAACCTGATGGAGTATCCTGCATTTTGTGCCATCAAAAGTCAGAGCTCGTATTTCACAACTTACACGTTCAGACTTCCAACTGCTACAGTCAGCCGAACACAGGGTCACCAGGCTATAGTGTTACAGAAGTATAGCAATAGCCAGGGGCAGTTATATTTTTCCAGAATATTACCAATGTTCCCATCAAGTACCATGCTGACAATTTTTAAAATAATTTATTAAATCACCATTTAATAATACGCCCTTTAAAAAAAAGTGTGTGTAAAAGAATGTCTGCTTTCACTTAATGGAATTGATTAGGCTGCTGCAGCTAGCTTGCAGCATCACACTGGTGAGCATTAGTCCTGACACCAGGTTAGGAGACAGGCCAAAAACGTGATGCAAAATACCCCCTGGCTACCAGTTGATCTCTGTGTCAAGCACAGTGGTAGGCATACTCCAGGATTCAGATCATTCTGAAAAGTCTCGCTGCTCCTACGTCAGGAAGTTTGATTTATCAGAGTGAAAACAAAAAGCAGGGCCATGGCATACATGATAAATTTAGGGAGATGCAGGATCAAGATCTGTATTGCCTGTAATGTTTGGTTTAGCTAGCTCTGTCTGAGGTGGTACTTTGGAACAATTTGCCAGCAGGCCCTTAAAACCATCTTCATATAAAATCATAGCTATACAATTATTTAGATCTAACTTACATAACTGGTCAAACACTTGGTTAACCAAACTCTAACTTTAGTGCTAAGTTAAGATGCTGCATATGAAAAGAAAAATAATCTTGACCTGGAAGGAAGCTGTATGGCTCTGCAGATATTGTCCAGCTCTATGTACACATAAATAAATACTTGGATTAGTAGCAGAAGGTGGTATATGTCTGTAAGTAATGATACATATGAATTTTCTTTCTTCATATTTCAAGGGGCTGTTGAAAATGAAACTTCTCTCTTTACATATGACACAGAGCACTTACTGAATGATTTCTTTTATGGGGAAAAGCACAATTCTTCCTTTCTGCCCGTGTTCTTTCCATATGAAGACCCTGCTGATCCTCTGGTGAAAGAGATGGTCTTGCTCTGTGACTCTGACCCATTCTGCAGATTCGATGTCCTGACAACAAGAAGCCTTCAAGTGGGAAATTTCACAAGACTATCTCATCAGAATCACAAGCTGCTGGTAGAAAATCTAGAGCCAGGTGATACAATGTTCCACAAAGCATCCATCATTACAGTTCTTTCAATGGGACATCTAAATAGTTGACTTGATTCAAGGAGGCTTTGCTTAGCTGTATGTTCATGCATCTGTAAACACTCCTATTGGGAGGAATTGTACCAGGAAAACTCTGCACGAGTAGAATAATAACACAATATAAAATTATTTACATTTCTTCCACCTCTACAGCATTGCGTGAAAACCTTATCTTCATTTTCTATGCCTTCACCTGTTTTCCTTGGACTTAAAGGTAAAAACAAAACAAAACAAGAAAAACCACAACAAACAAACAAACAAAACACACACACACAAAAAAAAAAAAAAACAACCAAACTAACAAAAAAAAAAACCCATCCAACCAAAACCAACACCAGAAAGTATTGAGTTGCCACTAAAATGTCATTTGAATCACTGTGATGGAGATTTGCTAGTCCACATCAAAAATACTTTAACCAGATATGTCTCTTTCACTAGTGATCTCTTGTGGGTGGCTGGATCATCCAACCAATGGAAGAAAGAATGGAACTAACTATCTGCTGGGATCATCCATCAGTTTCATCTGTGACCAGGGCTATGAACTCAATGGGTCAAAGGAAAGAATTTGCCAAGTGATGGGGGCCTGGTCTGGAGACGCACCCAGCTGCATCCGAAGAACAGGTCTGATTCCTCTGAATGTTAAAAAATGACATTAAAAAAAATCATTAGGACAAACAAGATAATCTCAGTATATGAGACAAAAGCCCAGCCCTTGACAAAAGTGACTTCTTAAAAGACCGTCCCTTGACAAAAGCAACTTCTCTTACTTGGGAAGGCTTAGATGTGAGATCCCTTAATTTCTAGAAAGATTAATATTCAAACCTAAGAAAGACACAGTTTATGGTGTGGGTTTTATTTTTTTTTATTTTTTATTTCATATATCTATCCTTTTCTAAGGGGTTAGGGCTGCATACTTCCCTTTCTCTAAGTTTGGCTGAAAGGAACTCGGGCGTTCTTCTTGAGTGAATGACCTAAAATAAATTTCAAACTCAGCCTTAAGAAAACAGGAAAGCATTAGTACTTTGCTAAAAATTATTCCATAACACAAAAATACAAAGGCTGCCAAAAAAAAAAAATCCATATTTACAGCATTATTTTAATGTAATTTTCTTAGGTCAATGTAATGTTCTTTGAGCAGCTTTATATAATCTATGTGTACATGCATACACATAGAGAACCAGATATTATTGAAAACCTTTAGTATCTACTAATTTGAGCTATTTTTCAAGTATAAATAATGACACAACCCCCCCATTTATTGTCATTCTTCATTCTGTCATCACTACTATAGTTTTTACTTTCTTTGCAACTAACCAGGGCAAACTCATATCCAGTCTGAGCCATCTAAGGAGTGAAGATTATGAGTGCTTTAAGAGAAACTTTGCAGAAAAGGACTTGTGGGCCCTGTGGACACTTAGTTGTATACAAGTCAGCAGTGTGCCCTTTGCAGTAAAGAAGATTCATGGTGTCTGAGGCTGCATTAGACAAAGCATTGTCAGCAGATCAAGGGAAGTGATCCTTCCCCACAGCTTAGTGCTGGTGAAGCCACATCTGCAGTACTGTGTCCAGTTCTGTATTCCTCAGCACAAGAGATGAGGGCATACTGGATAGAGTCCAACAAAGGGCCACAAAGGTGGTTAGGGCCTGGTTCATCTGTCTTATGAGGAAAGGCTAGGAGAGATGGATGATGTTCAGCCTGGAGGAAAGTCTTGGAGGGGTTGGGAGGTGGGGTGGTAGGATCTTATCAATGTGTACAAATACCTGAAGGGAGGATGCAGAGAGGATGGAGCCAGGCTTTTTTCAGCTGTGCCTGGGAACAGGGACAGAGGTAACAGGCACAAAATGAAAATAGGAGATACAAGGTTCCCTCTGAACAGCAAGAAACTTTTTTTTCTTAATTATTTATTTTATTTTTTTTACTGTTGAGTGTGATCGAGCACTGGCACAACTTGCCCAGAGAGATTTTAGAATCTCCCTCCCTAGAGATATTCAAAAGCCATGAGGACATGCTCCTGGAAAACTGACTCTAGGTGGCCCTACTTGAACTGAGAAGGTAGATAAGATGACCTACCGAGGTCCCTTCCAACTTCAACTCCTCTGTGATTTGAGAGCGGACACAGCTCACAATTGTTGAAAGCTTCCACCCTTTTATTCTAAAGGGTTATGCTATCTCAAAACATAGCATATTATTCTACAGAAGTAAAATTATTGTGAATGATGTGATGGTATTTAGTATAAAAAATTTATTATCCTTCTTGTGTCACTACTAATAGATTATCAATTAGCCTGGGATTGCTGGATGTAGCAGCAGTTAGGCTGTCTCTACGATCTACATGAAATTGTCCAGTATTTTCTAAGTTTCAACGTTTATTCATATGCCACATATGCTCCAAATGTCCTCAAGGTGGCTATGTTTCAAAACACCAGGGTGATGCAAGGACATATGGCATGTTGAAGCACTTTGAATACTGGTAAATTGTTCCCAAAAGTACTCATCAGGTAATTCACAGCAAGAGATTCTCCATTCTGAGAACATTTCAAAGAAATGCGGAAAGTGCACAACACATCAGCAATGAATTCGTGGCCAGAGGACATTTGATCAGCCTCTTCAGGCCTGCACTGATTGCTTGCTCATTTCCAGTGCAGTTCTGCACATTTAGTGGTATCTGTGAGATGAACCACAGTGAGTTTGGGCAGCAGAGTGTGGATGTTAGCATAAAAAATAATAACTGACCATTTTCACATACCAAACAGGGAAAGTTGCTTAATTTTAAATAATGAGTGAATGTTTATGGAATGTTTTCTTGCACCAGCTATTGTTAGTAATCGATATGCAACCGATTGTGCTCCCAGGGGCAGATCTCAGTAGTGATACTATTTTGGAAAGAGTGAAACCAAAGGTATTTCAAAACATTTCTGTTTAGAGCATAAGGAGCACTTTAGTTAACTGCTGAAAATATGAGAGATTCAGAAGTTTAGAAGATAATTTAGCACACTTAATAGTTCACAGCAGTAACTGATCATCTGTCAGAAGTCGGAGAATTCTTTACAAAGTAAGGACAGGTCTTACAAAGTCAGTGGCGAGCCATTTTGGCAAACTGAAAGGTAAGAACATTTTTCCATTGTTGCCATCAACCGCATAGATACTGGATAGGAGCCAGTCAGTCCCAATAAGCAAAATGGATGCTGACATTTGCACTAGAGAAATGGGGGCAAATGGGGGCTCCCTGAGAGATTGGAGGGAGAGTTAGCTGGAAGACAGGTAGCAATTAACTGCATTCAGAGTGATGGATAAGCAAACAAAAACTGCACTATCTTCCAGCACATTGTTTCCTGAAAGATGACATAGAACAGCAAGGTGTGAAAGACTTTTTTTTTTTTTAATCTGATTATAACAAAGACCTTCCTTACTAAATTGTATTTGAGGGTTATAGTTCATTTGTAAGGTGAAACAAACAAACAAACAAAATTTATTAGCCTCAGGAAGATGGAATATGGCAACAGCAGGATCCTGATGACACTGACAACTGATTGTGACAGTATAAACTGCATACACAGTTCTTAATTTATTTTTTTTCTGCTCTGCCCTAATAATGGCATTTCTATCTACCCTTCTTTTCCCTTTTGCATCCACTGGTATGCTGCTGCATATCAGTCTCTGTGTGAGAAGGTTATTTTATTGACAGGTCCAAGTGTTTCCAAAGAACAGACCAAAGTTAGACGCACATCTAAACCTCTATTTTTATAGCATGGACAGTTAGTACTTGCTTTTCCCCTAAATACATTTCTGCCTCTGGTCTAAGATACAGTTGAAATCCAGTGACAGTTTTCCTTGCATAGATTCTAAATTCAGCCTTGCACAGATTCTAAATTCAGTGTAAGTACAGAAAAGTTCTTAACACTGCCAAAATCTGTTCTTACTGAGGTCAGTTTTCTTCACTGTTATTCTCTTTTTGGTGAGCAATATCCTCACCAAAATCAATTTTATCAAGCCCTGTCACAGAAGGCCTTCTTGAGGCCAGGAAAATGCTGACAAAGTTAATGGACAGCACTTCCAAATTTTTGGGCGCCAGAATGGTGACCACTGACCTAGCCACTACGATTAGTGGTTGCATTTTTACTTTCGGCATGAACTATTAAAACACACTTCTTCAAATTATTTCTTTCATGCTGGTGAAGAAACCAGAGCTCAGACCTCTATTATTCTTATCTTCCAGGGGTAGTACTTCACAGTGCTATGACCATTGTATTTGCTGCAGTTTTGTGGCACATCAAATTCAAGCTCTGTATTGCAAATCATCAAGGTTTTTTAGTTGCTATAGGTTTATGATTTTCAAAAGACAGACCAGTGAAACTAAAGGCTTGAGGACTATGAAAACTGAATAGGAAGAGAGATGGAAACAAGAAAATGGATTGCCAGTTATTTTGTAAAATCCATTTATGTATTTGAAATTTCAAATGCAAATTATCTTGTTGGCTCGGCATATTGTTGCTTTTGAGTTTTCCTTTCTTGAATTAAAGTTTCCATGGAAATCCTCTGCTAATAATTATTTTGCTATGCTTCTAATTACAATCCTGCTGCAAGTACTGCCAGTACCACAGCAAACTCCCTTCACAGAATAAGCAAAAGCAAAAAGGAGAATCTAGCAAAATCAGGAGAAAAATGCAGCTAGAAATTTTAAAATCTTAGGCATATAGAAAGTCTGTGACAGACAATATCTTGGTGTGTTAAGTGCAATCAGATTTTGTCTGTCTTTTGTTTTTCTGTTGGGTTTTTTGTTGTTGTTTTGATCTTTTTTTCCTCCTCTTTTCACTTTTAGGTTTCATTTCCAGGCTCAGGCTCTGGGTACAGTTCTTTTTGGAAAGTTGTCAGAAATTTTTTATTTTTTTTTTCCCAGAAAAGGATGCCAAAAAAGGTCATCTTGTTATGGAATTGTTGTCTCTCTATAATTTGCTGACTGGATAATGTATTAAAATCAAGAAATATAACCTGAGATAACAAATTAAATACAAAGGTTTCACAATAGAGGCAAATGACCACTGGACCAAACTACCGAGTCTAATGGTGGGTTCTCATTACTTGGCAGAGAGAGGGTACCTGCCAAACATAAGTTTTTTGAGACTTGTACAGAAGTTATTGGATGAAGGACCAATGCCTGTGAAACAGTTTATGTACCCCACTTATTTCCTTAAACTTCAGTATAAACCAAATTGGAAGTCAAATTATCTACTCTAGGATTACAGAAGCATCTGTTACATCACTCTGACATTACCGTGTGCTAGGCTGTAGTTGGGGCAGTTATTCCTGCAAGTATGACAAAACAATGGAAGGAAAGACTGACAAAAATGCAGATGCATTAAAGTTCAGATGCACCACCACTCACCTATCTCTAAATATGCTATGTGCTCCCTGATAAAAGCATATAGCGCACTAGGTGCAGAAAAAGTGCCGAGCACTTGAATCTACTTTGACCTTAGGACAATACAGGGTCTCAGAGCCAAGGAACTATGCTTCTTCTTGACTCTGACACTAAGCATGAGACAAAGATTGCTCACATAGGGACTTGCAGTTTTTCAGTAGTAGTACTCCAGCAGGTATGTTCCTTAAAGGATACAAAATTCAGAAGGTATTGTTTCTCCCAGGCAGTTCATTCCAGGTGTTGTATCTCCTAAACTTTTACCAGTCCTCTCATGTGTCATGAAAATTTTACCTGTGTGATACATTTAAGCTTCCATTGCTCCCCGCAGCCATACAGCATCTTACTAGCACTGTCCTACATCAGTGGGAAAGTGACAGAACTGGTAACCTGTAACTTTTCAGTAGAATAAGAAAATAAGATTTATTATTTAAAATTTGTTTCATATCTGGTTTCTTTCTACATGTGTCCTTATTATGCAGTCACAGAATAAAACTGACGCTTCTAGCATGTTCATACTGTCAGATGCAGTTCACTATAAGAATAGTCACTTTTGCTCTCTTTTACATAGATTAAGTAACAGAGTCAATTTCAAAATTATAATGCCAGAATAGGGGCAATTTTTAAAGCAACCAAACAGTATGGAAAAAAGGATTGAAAAAATGTCTGTTATTTGTATTAGGAGGTCTACATTAATATTGTACATTCATTATGTTGATTACATATTAACCACTAGTCATCCTCTCTTTGTGTTAGAGCAGCCTTTGCAGCCACCTGCTCTACCCAGCTGTAGGAATTTTGAGTTCCTATTCTTTACCAGTTTGTTCAACAAACACAAGTAACAGTAAAATTAACGCAATATGTACAATTTAAAAAATTTTCACATGTGACTACATTCAAACAGATATGAAGAAATGTATCAATGTCTTTATGCTTTGTTGTGGCTCATCTCTGTTTTTCAGATATCAAACAAGTAATTCTTATTGGCTGCGTATTTGGAATTGTTGGTCTTGCAGTCCTGGCACGTCTGACTTTCTTATGTAGAAAGGAGCGGTAAGACTCAATTCAACTGAAAATGCAAATGAACCTGCTAAAGAAATAGCAAGTGTTATGGACTTTTTAATTATTTTTTTTTCCATGACAAATCAAACATGGTATTTTCCTATTGTTATCTTTTATGAAAAACATTGTCTGGGGAATCCTTGTGTTCTACTGGAAGACTATGAAGCAAGGTTGGAATTGTATTATCAGGACACACAAACATGTGATTTTGATTGATTGATAAGGAACGGAACTTTTTTGTCAAAATAATTTATTTGTTAAGTGATAAGGCTACCTGATTTCAGAACAGGTGTGCTCATGTTACCAATAGGTAAATCTGATGCATCTAAGGAATGCATTGCATGACACTGTAAGTTTCCACCTATCTGAACATATTTCCACTTTTAGACATGCATGAATTGGCCTACAGAGTGCATATATGTCTTGTGCCAAAGAGGTGAATAGAATTTTAAAGCTCTACCACTTTGCTGCCCACTCCTGGAACCCTTCTACCTCACAGAAATAAACTCACTATAAAAACTCTTACATTTTAGAAAGAAATATCTATAAAATGTTATGTGGCTAGTAAATTACTTCTCTGAGATTTTAGCCCTTTGCGTTAAGAGGTTGTTAGGAATTCATACATTCTGTGTATAATTCTTTCTGTTTGCCAGTGCTAACAAGACACTTAAATATTTTTGTCTCCATGACATAATATATTGGCGAGATATTTCTATTAGAGACGGGAAAAAAAAAAAGGAAAGAAAAAGCCAATGTAATGTCCAGAATTTAACACTGAATCCTGAGTTCCCTGCTCACTTG
>VWZY01002397.1:36564-53803 GCA_013399075.1 Chloroceryle aenea
AGTGCTCTGCCGCTCGGCAGCACCAGTTCGAGGTCGCGACGACGTCCCTTCCTGCTCTGGCTAGGTCAGTTCACGGCTCGAAGCTACTCGTGCAAATGTGCAGGGCGTATTTTTGTGCAGTGTTTGCAGCGTGTGGGTATTTGAGGTTCTCCCTCTGCTTGCTGAGCTGGGAGCTCGGAAGCTATGAAAGCATGAGGTAAGAGGAAGGAGAGCAGCACATTTCTCTATCGAAGTGGTTTGGTGGCTAGATTTGCAGAACAGAGGCATCTGGAGGGAGAGGGGAATGTGGGGCATGGGGACAGGCAGTGGCAGCAGCGCAGAATCGAGGCTGCAGAGCCAGAGTTGGGAGGGTGGCCATTTCGCCAGTCTGCAGCGTGCAGTCTCAGCTCCCTGTCAAGCCGACCCCTCTGACCATTCAAGTTCTTACTCAGCCAAGTAATCTGTAAAGCCTGAAACGTACTATCGGTTAGTGTGATTCTTCACTTGAAATTTCTCTGCATCCTTTTGTCCTCATCACAGCTGCTGCTGCTGATTTTGAGTATCATGGTTCTCTGATAAACGTTGGCCCTGCTTTGCAACATCTGAAGTGGCTGTTCCAGATGAACAGTGTCACAGCCATTAGATGCATGGTCTTCCTGGATACATTTTGTGTGTTCTATTTGTTGTTATTCTTTGTACTGTAGAATTTGCTCTACTTCATTTTGCCATTAGCATATATTTGCTCCTCAAACTTTTGTAGATGCACTTAATTAGATTTGGAAAATACATAGACTTTCTCAGGGAAAAATAAGCCTTTTACCAGAAACAGAAGGTAAACCACAACTTCTGAAAAGTTACCTAGAGTAAACCATGAGAGTGTTTTCAGTTAAAACATCTAGAGACTTGCCTAGACCGGGACATATATAGACCATGTTGTCCATTCCCAGTAGCATTATGACATGTTTGATGCTCACAGTAGCTACTCCTTCCTTTGCTTAAGTCAAAGGATGTCCTCTTGTAAGGTTTCCGAACAGAACTGTGGAGAGAAGACTCCATATGTGACCATGTCCCATGCAGCAGTCTGCATGACAGCAAATGGAGTATATATCCTAGTGTGAATGTTTGGCTCATACTCTGTTGAGAGGATTCTACCTGTTTATGCCCCAGCATTTCCATCCATTAGCCAACTTCTGAATGTATGCGGTGGCAGCCACTAAAGGGGACGGAGCACAAACAGATGAAGAATATATAATGCCACCAAGTGAAGAGGTAGCAAAGGAGAATGAATCTAGAAGGCTCTGCCACCTATGTGTCTTCTTCTAAAGAACCTGGAAACACAAATCCTTACTTCAACAGAAACCTATAATTAGTATGGCACATAGAAAATCTTCAGAGTTGCAAATCTGCACAAACCATACCTCAGGATCTTCTTGACCCTTAATCTCACAGGAGTGAAATGGGATCATCTGGGTCAGGTTGCACTTGAAGCTAGCAGGATTCTGATATGACAAACGTTAATATTTCTCTTGTAAGGGAGTTTGTCCTATGGTATGTTTTTAATGCCTATTCCTTTTTTCTTAAATGCATGTTTTAATAAATGTATTGTAAAATGCAGTCAAAGTACAGATTGCATCACACCATAATTTGCTAAAATAGGTGAGAAACACTAACTTCTGGAATTGCCTTATGAAAATGACTCAGATTGTCAGAAATTAGAGTGAGATAACAATCAGTTTTGCATATAGTACTGTGTTACTTTTCACAAAATGTTTCTGCTTTGCTGTGTGATGTCTAACAGTTTCTATTAGTCCAAACACTGACATTTGCAGCATTCAGACTTTAGTCATACCACGTTTCTCAAGTGAATCAGAAATAGGAGATGGGTGAATAGATTGCCCAATATTAAAGGACCCTCTAAATTTGGTGAGTTTAATATTACAAGACCAAAGAGGTGGAAGTCAGGTAACGAAAAATAAGACAAGGGGATATGGCCTCAAGTTGGACATTAGGAAAAACTTCTTAATTGAAAGGGTTGTTAGTTAAACAGTGGAACAGACTGCCCAGGGAGGTGGTGGAGTCACCATCCCTGAAGGTATTTAAAAGACATAGATGAGGTGCTTAGAGACATGGTTTTGTGGTGGAGTTAACAGTGTTAGATTAATGGTTGGACTCAATGATCTTAAAGGTCTTTTCCAACTGGAAATGATTCTATGAAATGCCTTTGGCAAATGTTAGTTTCAGTGAACAAGTATTTTATATACTCAGTGCTTTAAGTTCTCACTTCTACTTTCTGCATTATAGTGTTCATTTAATTTTCTCATTGGAAATTTATGTGATTATTGGTTTCTTTTTACTTCCTCTGTTTTCTCTCATTTAGCAGTACTGGGTCACCATGTCCTTGGTTTTCTTCCCAACTGAGTCGTTGCTTTGAACTGCTATTTCAGTTTTCCCTCACAAACCTTGTACCTTTCTCTGCCTATGTCTTGCTTCAGAGAAGCAGTACTACTTGATATGTCTTAAGCAAATGTCATGAAAATACTCAAAAAAGCATTTCTAACCAGACAAATTGAAAATGAAATAGTTAGTCGGACACTTCAGCGTATCATGCTTGTACATGCCTAGAGCGTAACTCAGGATTTTGAGTTATGTGAATGGATTTAGTCAGGATGGAGCCAAAAAAGTGGGAGGGAGTCAGGGATTACATGCTGCCAGCTGCAAAATTTGCATTCTTTGTTGTATCACACCATAATGGTTGTGCAGTCGATCATTCCTTCCATCCACAACTAGCTATGGCCCATCCTCATACAATTTCCAAAAGGATTCAGTCTGCTACACTTGACAATGGAACAACAGTTTTAAAACTTCACAAAGAAAGAAAACAAATGGATGTATTAAGGAACAAAAATTCTTATGGGGCCACATCATGCATTCTTACTTCAGTGATAATCACAAAACAAGTGTTTCTGCAGCTGAGGACCAAAGCCGTGGCTAATACAGCATGATTGCACTGCACGTATAAAAAGCAAAAAGGTACAAAATCCATAATTATAAGCATTAGAAATAATGTTAGCTGCCTTTCATGCTCATATGCTATTTTTCCTGCTTCCAACATATTCCAGAAAGGCTCTGGCCAGTCAGATAGCCCTGCCCTTTCCCCTTTCCCCTTTCCCCTTTCCTTTCCTTTCTCATATCTTTCTTCACCTATGATTAGCTAGCAAGTAAAATTCACAATTTTGAGGTCACTTTGTTTATATATATCTATCAACATACTTCAATACTGGATGTAAGTATTTTTTCAGTGCAAATTGGCATTCCTGGCAGAACAATTGTGATAACTGCTGCGAAGTCTTACTTCACCTCAGAATTTCATGAGGTGTTGCAGTGGGGATGATCTGAGCGGAATCCTATAGAATATTAACATGTTTCATTTTATTCCTCTTGGCTTTCAGTCATTCAGTCTTCCATANCCTTTCCCCTTTCCCCTTTCCCCTTTGCCCTTTCCCCTTAATTCCTTTCCTTTCCTTGGCAAATTGATGAAGAAGTGATTAACTTGAATGTTAGTAACCAAAGTTTCACAGGAATAGCAAGTTCATTTATATAACAATTCACACACTGACAGAGAGAGCAAGTATAGAACTCCATGTGTCTGTACAGTCTGAGGAATGTACATTCTTAAGTCTAGGTTTGCTTAAACGTGAGTGTGGCTACTCTCTGGTTTGTAGCCATGCTAAATAATACTAGTTCTGACCAGAAAAATGATTGCATTTGAAGACTTCAAAAAATTATATGCATATATCTGCATGTATGTTTGTGTACCTGTGTGGAGTTGTAGAATGAGGAGGAGTTATTGTTAAACTACATGCAGAGTGCCCTTACACTGCAAAGGAAAAATGATCAGTTAACCAAGTGCCCTCATAGCATCACATTGGAATTTAACTGGCTGATTTACTAAATGGGGAGTTAGTTTCTAGCAATTTTGAAGATTGCAATGTCAAAGAAGGATCATTCTTTCCTGGAGAATTTTCTTCAGTTTGCATCAACTGTTGTGTTGTGGGTTTTTTTTACTGCTACAGTATACACCCAAGCCTGATAGTTTTGATAAGGGCTTTTGTTAAATTACTATTAATTGGGATAGTAGAGTATTGAAGTGTTAAAATTCTACACTTAATTTTTCACAGTTGTAGGTTTAAAACAGCCTTATACTTCCCAAAAGCATTTATTTTGCATCATAATAGAATGGGGATTTTAATTTTTTTTTAATTAAATGAAATTTTATTTTTATTTATTTATTAGTATTTTTTTTCTGACCAATCGTATGAGACTATGCAAATGAACTTTTGGTTCAATCAATAAAAACTGCATCTTCAAAGAAAACCATTGCACTGCTAAAAATATTTTTAATAATGACCACAGAAGCCATATTTGTTTCTTTGATCTCCTGAAGCTTCTTCTGGTTTTAATCAGTGCTCCCACATGAAGAACTGTGGCAACCTATGATAATAGAATGCCTATTCGCATCCATAGGGAAACAAAAATATTCTCATCTGAAGAAGGTAATTTGGTGTTCTGCCCCTTCCATCCATGGGCCCCTGCCTCTGTTACTGCTGGGGTATCTTGGCATCAGTTAAGTGGTTTCTGTCCTTTCCTCTGTGCATTGCTCTCTCATTGAAGTGTTTCTGCTGTCTAATTATACCCTTTCAATCAAATTAGAGACTGCAGCATCTGGTTAGTGCCTGTAACTGTTGCCATCTGCACCTAGATACAGTGCTTTCATTTAAGGAGGAGTGCTTAAATTGCAATCTCCAGCAAGAACTAGGAGAACAGCTTAGGTAGAATGGAAATGACTTAAAACCCATCTTAGAACATTACGTAAGCACATGCATCAAGCAACTGACACCTAGCCATTATTGGACATAGCACCTTTGTTTCCATATCTGTATGTTCTGCTTAAGAATTTTTCTGACTCTTCTGAAACACTGTAAGAAAAACAAGTGAGAATTGAGCAGGCAGTTATAGCATGTAAATTCAAGGAACCTTTATTTCTTGCTCCAGCCTTACAGAACATTTTTTGTTCTGGCTATCACACCACTCTAATGAAATCCAAGTTTTAAATAGTAGCCACTTTCCTTTACCTTTCATTAATCTGCAGATTTTTAAAATAAAACTTTCTTTCCTAGTTGGGCAGTAGCTGGTAGGGTAATTTCTGGCCTGGGTAGGCTAGTTTTGGGTTGATAATTGTTGTCAAACTTTAATCTTCCCATCCACTAGTCAGGTCTCCAAGTAGCTTCCAGAACTCAAAGCTAACAAATAAAGCAAATAACCATTTTTTTTTTCCAGTGAAATAGTAACAATTTTGTCATCTGAATTTTTAGTCTTAAAACATACACGCCCCTAAACTTAGAGAAGTGATCTAAGACATCTTTTAAACCATCCTGAAACCTCCATCTTTTCCATCTGCAGTTTGTAATGTCACTAAATATATGTCTAGGAGAAGATAGGGATTTTGGAGAAAGGCTCAGAAGATTTATAAGGTTTCCTGCTTATCAGACAGGAAAGGAAGAGTATTTGAGAAGTAGACAGCTGTTCTCTTTGTTTTTCATCTCATTTGCACAGAAAAGACTGCAGATGACATTCAGTCATTTGTATTATTTGTCTGTGGTAATGCCACACAAAATGAGAGTTTCTCAGGTAACTGGGTCTCTTGCCATTAAGGACTTCAGAAACTAAAAATAGTTTTTTGGACGTCCACCTAAGAAAACTATTGGAAGCCAGTGCAGACTCTGAAATGTCAATGTTTTGTCATTAGTGTTTCATTCACTAAAATTACATTCAGTAAAAAAGTCACACTGTTGTATTCTGCACTACCTTAATTTTTCAAATGATCCTAAAATGGTGCCCATGTGGAGTGCAGGCAGCCATACAGTCCCAAAGTAACAAAGGCATAAATGATCATTGTAAGGTCCCTACATTGAAGAAGAAACCGAAACAGATGGAAAAAATTTCTACTACAGCTGCTGTTTGATCTTCCAAATGTTGATCTGGCTTTAATAAAACTAATTATGAACCTGTATCACACACTGAGCATTCACTCATAGTGGACGTCCATCCCCATGCTGCTCTTTCTTTCTAGCAGTTGCCACTCAATACATACTTATCTGGTCTTAGTATTCAGTTTTTAAAAAGTGGGTTTTTTTTGTCAAACATGGCATCTGATGTGTTGAAAACAAAACAGCCCCGACAACACACTGCTGTCCATCTTTTCTCAGTAAGGTTTGTAAGTATTATCCTGAATAGGATCTGTTGGAACTTTTCAGCTTTTCATGACTAGAACCAGTGCAATGGTTCTCTTCTCTGATTAATTCTGTTTGCAGACATCCCCATGCAACGGTAGAAGCAGCAGGGTCATTAGGCAGTTAATAAAGTGAAATCATCACAGGCACAGATTTTAATCGTGGATTTGACACAAAGCCTTTACTTCAGACTATGTCTGAAACCCAGCAGAGTATGATCTTAGAATCATGAGGAAGTAGGAGACTTTCAAGATTTGAACGGTCACAGCTTTCTCCATGTCCTCTCTAAAACCCCAGTGATTTAATACAGGTTTATGGTTGACAGGGTAGTTTAAACAGAGCCTTCGGTGTATGAACAGAAACCACATGACAAATCTATCAAGCACAGTGGCACTCTGATGCCTTCTAGGAGGCTGTCAGCTTCATCCTCCACAAAGTGCCTTTTTTTCCCCTTGCTGTCTTTGCCACCCGGAGAGGACTTGGATACAGTGCAAGTTCTGTCATAGTATATCAGTCTTACAAAACTTAAAGGAATAAGGCTTGCTGAAATTCATAGATCTGGTATTAATTTTCTTGAGTCACTGTTCTGGTGTTAGTTATGTTCCAAGTAAAGGGCTTCATAGCCTAAAGTAACGCAGAGGTATTGCCCAATACAAGCCAGTTGGATCCTGTGTGTACCAAAACAGTGAAGGTGAGGTGGTTGTTGGGTATTTTTATTCTTTTCCTCTCTCTTCCACATGATCATAATCTGCCAAAGAGATATCAGGTAATTTGAATAAGACCAAGAATTTTACCAGTAGTTTTCAGTCCACTTTTTCCTGACTGTTTTATTACGATGATTCTGGATTAGTTTTGTGCATACAAATTTGGCTGTCCTTTTTTAAGTTTTTCACAGAATTATTGCACCAGTGGTGCAAGTTGTTAAACTGAGGTTCTAACCTCCTCCAGAATCTCTCAAGGGTTTTGTCTTTAAAGTGCAGCCTGTGCTTTTGAAACGGAGAGGACAGTGGTCGGTCTGCAGGCAAAACATTACATTTGCACATTCAGCACATTGGGAATATTTATTTCATAGTGAGATGCTAAGGTAGTGTCTTGGCTGTCGTGCAGCAAAATATGGTGAAATCATTATGCATGATAAACAGAAGAACTCATCTGTTTACTGCCAAGATATTGAATATGCTGAGATATCTGTATCCATGTTACTAAGAATTTATAGAAAACTGTATAATATATATCTCAGCAGATCTCAAAGGTAAAAGAATGTAGACCGAGGACCTGTTTTTTAAATGCCAATATTTACCTGAAAGAATTGTACTCCAATGCTATGGCAAAATTATTATTAACCATTAGCAAAATTAATATTTCCTAGTAAAGTCTCCGGAACAAAAAGATAAGTGTTTCACTTGATAACAGCTGCTAAATTCCATAATGTAAAGTTTTAATTTCATTTCTTCTGAGATAATTAATAATTTTTATGTGGTATCTCACTGCCTCTCCCTTCCACATCTAGATGCTAACAAAGCCAGGGGAGCTTCACTACACTCAGCTGGCACATTTTTCCCAAATCTCTTAGTAGTGCAAAAGAACAGAAGAGACACTATTAGAGATACCTATTGTCTTGGGAACAAAAAAACTACTGCTAAGAGGAATGAAGAGAGCTCTGACTCTTCCTTTTGTGCAATGTCCTTAAAGTACTAGTCAAGTTTGAAGAAAATCTATTAAAAAAAAAAAAAAAGCTGACTTGAAAATGTGAAGCAGTTGCTACTGCAAGTTAAAGCATGGGCCAGTCTTAGCAGATCCTAAAATGGGCCGATGTTAACTTAATTTATGTGCCAGATTACATTCAGGTATTGTGGCATTCCTTGCATTTTTGAGTAGATGTTCAAACAGACTGATTCTCATTAGAAGTGAGAAACAAAAAAAAAGTAATAGCACTAAGCTGAAGTAGACATCTTTTTTGTATGTGTTGATCACTTCTCACAAGTGCTTCTTTATAGTGTACGTTACTTTGTTTATGCAGTGTGATTATGTTTTCCTCTCTTTTCAGACAAATTTACCAGCTTACATTTTTCAACTATGACATAGAAAAACTTTTACATTAACTGCAAAGCAAGAGAGCTATTGAAGAAAGTTGCAACGCTGTGGTGACTTTAAAGTGGGGTTTTTTTTCATATGTTTATGCAAATATCTGTGGTGGCCTAAATAACTGGAAACTCGGATTTGCATTTTTAAGACAATTTATTTAGCTCACCTGCATGGCTAAGACAGTCAGGTAAATTACAGTAAGAAGGAGTATTCATGTGAAGCTTGTTTTTGTTAAACTGGGTAGCTTTCCGTCTACAGACGATAGCAGTATACATTAACGTCTGTTCAGACACCTCTTCTGTGTGCCTTCAGCAACAAAATTACATTTATTAGAAACCTTAACTTGCCGAGGCATGAAAATGTGCAGTGAAGGCACAAAGCATAATCTTTCATCTGCTGTGTAATAAAACAGAAAAATAATTGCAATTGCACCATTCTGATATTTGTGAGCCCAGACTAAACTCATTTCAGAATCATTGTTTTATTAATACTTTTTCTCTTCTCTCACGGTATTTCTAAATACAAAAAGGTGTACTGTTAATACCAGGATTAAGCTGTGGGTAATTTTTTTTCCTTATCCAACTGCAGCCACACAGAACTTTCCAGATGTGTATTGTGAGGTACATCTCATGAGGGACACCTGAGATCAGCATACTCCAGTTCAGAGCACACTCCCTTTCCCCCAGGGCAGGAGAACATCTCTGCAGTTCCTACAGAGAATACTATCAGATAAAACAGAAGGTTGCACAGCCTGCAGTTAGTCAGAAGCCTTTGTGACTTTCCTCAGTAATGCTACTCAGTACAAAGAAATATTTACAGCGGTGTTATGCAGCAGTTTTAATTCTGTCGTGCACTGTTGTATTTTAATACTATTTTTAAATAAATGCATGTACGATGAACGTTCACAAGTGTTAATTATGAACAGGATGGACTTATTGATGGTGCACTAATTATAATACCAGTTTCTGGAAGATGGTTGCAGAATGGTTGAGGTTGGAAGTGACCTTCAGACGTCACAGAATCATAGAATGGTTTGGGTTGTAAGGGACCTCAAAGATCATATAGTTCCAAATTCCCTGTCCTGGGCAGGGACACCTCCCACTAGACCAGGTTGCTCAAACGCCCTGTCCAACCTGGCCTTGGACACTTCCAGGGAGGAAGCATCCACAACTACTATGGGCAACAAGTAGTAGTTTCTCACCGCCCTCATAGTGAAGAAGGTCAGCTTGTTCAACCCTTCTGCTCAAGCACTGTCACCTAAAACAGGTTGCCCAGGATCATGCCCAGTTGGCTTCTGAGTATCTCCAAGGATGGTCATTCCATAACCTGCCTGGGCAAACTGTTCCCTTACTCTGTCACCCTCGTACTGCATAAATTTAATAAAAAAATATTTTGCATTTTTAGTAAATGTTACATTGTTCACGCATGTGAATATTTATTTGATCGGATGATGTCATGAAGAAGACATAGCAAAGCCAGGCAGAATGAGATTTCTAGTTCAGCTGGGAAGGGGATAGTGTGCTCAATGACTAGAGCAATCATTCACTGCTTTGATTTCTAACTTGCTGAGTGTTGGGAAGATAGAAAAAGAAACATAAATGGGAGAAAATATGAGCAAGGCGGAAGAATACCGACCTATAAGTTTTTGTCTGAAAGCATAAATTCTTTCACAGTATCATGATTATACTCTACTAAAGGTCCCTTTCTAAGACAATGCAGGCCAGAGAAAAAGATGCCTAAGAATTTTTCTAAACCAGTATGCAAATATTTGCAAGATCCAAGATTTCCAAGTCTTTCACTTTATAAATTACAAATATTCACAACTTTAGTTACACTGGCATGAGATTTTGGATAGTATGCTGATAAGTGCAGACTGATACAGTATAATACAATCTTTGGAAAATTAACAGGTTACAGATTCATCCCAGTGAGGATGGGAAAACAGTAAAAAATGTAGTATACTTAATTCAAAAATGCATGTGCATTCTGGTAACCACTCTTCAGATGTAACTGTCTTATACATTGTTTATTAAAGTAATGAAATCATAATGTCTTCAGTAGACTCTGAGAGAAAACTTAAAATGCCAGACTGCATCTTAAGTTGCCTACAAAATGCAGGAAACATGTTAGTGAAAGGAAACATGATCTCTTGGGGACGGGGTGGAGGGTAAGGAAAAACCAACCAAATACTAAACCTACATACATTCTTTCTCTTTTTCCATTTCCATTTCTTCCCAGAATGTTATACAGCAAATGGGGCTGACTATCGTGGCACTCAGAACCAGACCTCCCAATATTCAGGGAAACCCTGTCTTTTTTGGAATGAGACCTTTGAGCATCCTTATAATACCTTGAAATATCCCAATGGGGAGGGAGGGCTTGGAGAACATAACTACTGCAGGTAAGAAATAATCTCGTTGCTACTAACATTGCCTATATACCCAGTGTTACTTTAAACAGTTGACATAAAATTAGAAAACTTCCTGTCATAGAGTGAAGAATGTCAGGACCATGGGTATCTAACAGGCTTTTTTGTGTCCTGTAGTCAGTACCCTGGATTTACAAGCACCATTAGTAGAATATCTTTTTCATCTCAGCTTTCACCCAAAGTCCATGCAATATATCCAATATATAATATGAGATGATGGAGGAGGACTGGAGGTTACTTAAATTAATAGGTGGAGATTATTAAAAAAAATTGATCCAAGTCAGAAGTACAGGGGCACTAGTGAATGTCTGTAGGAGTCTCTGCAACATTATAGTTTTTATCCTTACCCACGAGCCTGGTTCTGTTACACACGCTGTTTCCAAGTTTTGTGCTAATGAAGGTTATGTAGTCACTAAATAATCACAGTGAGCATGAATTTAGAGTTGTTACTTGAATTCAGAAGCTCGGCTGTCTGTGGTTACAATGCCAGTGTAAACCATGGCTGATCCACTTTAATTTCTTTGCCTTCTAGAGAGGTCCTTCATAATTATGAATAGAATCTGGATGAAACTTAAATATAAACTCCAGAATTTAGGAGCCAAATAAGAATCTAAGTTCAGAGATATTTAGGCTCTGCACGCTCTTTTTACCCTGCAAAGTTTATGCAGGAAAATTCTGCCTTTGCAGAACTGAACAGCTAATTTTTTATGTCCATCTATATTTGCTGTGGAAATAGGTAGGAAATAACCTGATAGTTACATTGCTTAAACAGCGATAATCATCAGCTCATCTAGGATAAGCTATAAAGCTTGAGTGGTATCTCTTACTGGGTGATGGGGACAGAGACGTTTAAACCAAGAGGTTAAGAGTTGAGTTACCTGTGCCATATCAGGAAAAGCTCTAATGTCTCTTTTATAAAAAGTTCAAACCACGTCTGTATTCTTCTGGAAAATGCTATTATATTAGCTATTATATATGCTATTATATTATAATAGCAGGTTATAGGCTTTCTAGGGTAGAGCCTATATACTGAACACCTTCATGTTGAAATTACTGTAAGCAATATAAACAGGATGAATGAGGCAAAAAAAATATGCAGGAGTTCAGCACAGTTGCTGTGTCACAAATATAGTGTCCTGGTTCTTGATCCAAGAACTTTTCCATATTTAATCAGAAATAGACATTTGAGAAAAGATGACAGGGACATAGCCAGTTAATGGAGAGTCAGAAGGAAAGCACAGAAGAGGTCCCGTGACTTGCAACAGATGAGCACATTGCTGAAAGGTGTCAGTGGCATTTCCAGTGCACTTGATGTCTTGGGAGGGTATTTCTCATTGAAGAACATTGGTGAAGGACAGGTAATAAAAAGACTTAGGATCTTTTCCAGTGGCTGCAGCAATACTGCAGAAGAACACTGTTCAGTGCATTGCACCAGTGGACTCTCTTTTCAGAGAAGGAGAAAGCATTCTTGCCAAATTCTGAATTGACTCTATTTTGAATCAGTTCAGCATCTTACAGGAGCAAAGAAAAATACCACCTACAAGAGAAACTCCATAGAAGTTGGGCATTCTCTTTAGAAAATGGTGTGGAAATCAAATAAACCGATCGGCTTGTGAGCACTGGAAGGACTGTCTTCCCATCAAAAACATTTCACAACTTCATAGCCTCCCTCAGCAAAAATAATATACCAACTGTATAACAATTTTTATGACATATGGCTAATCTGAGCTACAGAAAGGCTAGTGGCCACTGAATTCTGTGGGTTCAAATACCAGAACCAAGAAGTAATTTTGATTGTTGCTGTGTGGCAATATCCTAGATAGACGGTATCTATAGGGTCTTACTTTTGGCAGTCATTTCTGGCTAATACATAGGCTTGTACAAAGCCAAAGATGTATGAAGTATGCAAAAATGTGCGTAACAAATTTAATGTTTATCCAGGTATTCAGGTAATCCTTCCTAGAGTCTCACTTTACTTAGTAAATGAGAATTCAGTAAGTGTTCCAAAGAACAAGAAGCCTATAATGTGGTATGTAAACCTGAGAAATTATTTGGTTACCAACTGCAGCTTTTTAACCTCAATCTGCTAGGTGTTCGATGAGATGGTTTGACTGTAAGTTAGCCGTTTCCTTCCTTATGCTATATCACTTGGCCCAGGAATATTCTCACAGGTTTATGGAGTGATGATTCTAAGTAACAGATGCTTTTTACCTTCCCATTCTGTTGAAATAAACTTGGAAAGTCTTTTTAAGAGTGTCAGAACATAACCTTTAGCATGCAAATCTTGTCAAGGCCTTGTGCATGAAGGTAGTGCTAGTTTAACTCTTTCCCTGCTATTAATTTGCTTGGTGACAGTGGACAAGGTGATTGTGCCTTCTGAGGCAACACGTATCTCACAAAGCTTTTTTAAGACATAATACATTGCTTTGAGGCTCAGTTTTAGTCACATTAGAATAGTCTAATTTTACACTTACAAGTATTAACAGGGAGCATGTTATCTCTCCATGGGTGGTCCTTACGTTGTTTACTGCAAAGCACCCTGTTAAGATGGAAGTGCCTCATAATGAATCACTAAACCTCATTTCAGCCATAACAAAGTTATGCATACTGAAGTTTTGGGAGATTTTGAAACACACCAAATTGTTTTCTAATTCTAGGCACTTTTAAGGTTCAAGGCAAATATTTCTAAAGACATTCATCACATTTCTCTGCAATTTCCTTGCATTTTAAGGCATTTAGATTTGGAGTGCCATTACCGTGATTCAATTACAGACATCTGATGTCTATCATGCAGGTGTAAATGCAAAATTTCCTGTAACTCTGAAAACAAGGAAAATTGTGTTACCTCGAATACAAGCTTTCCTTGATTTTAGTTTTCTACTTTCTTTAGCCACTGGAAGCTCTGCCATTGCACCTAAATTCCTATCACACTAGTCTTAGGCTTTCCTCATCCACTACTTTTACTAGCGTGTTTAAAAGCCCAACTAGTAGCTTTTTAGTTAGATAAATTAAACTCAAATCACCGATTCTCTTCTGTGTTCTGTTATTTCTGTTATTTGACAGAAAGTATCCCCAGCAGTTCTAATATTTGATCTCGCACAAAGAGTTGTTAAACATGCCCAAATGACAACATGCAGCTGAACTGACACTTCTGGAGGCAAGGGGGGTTTGTCTCAGTGGTAGAATTCATGCCAAAGAGCATGATAAAAAGATTGCAGTTGTCTATAGTTACAAGAAAAGATCATACTTCAAACCAACTGTCCAAAATAACAGTTTAATATGTTAAATTGATCTTCTCAATGTGAATAGCTTTTCAAAGTGCACATAGAAAAAAAAAAAAAACTAATTACTAATTTGGTATGCATTTGTAAATGATGCTACACACAATCAAAGAATAATCATTGACGCATAAGGAATTGACTCATCCATCAATGTATCAGATCACTGGAATAGATTTATTCTGTTTTACTGAAGGGGAAGAAAGACCACAGTCTTTCCCAGAGGACTTTATTGGATAAATGTTTTTGTCATTAATCGTACAGAAAGTGGGGGTCTGTATGATTTTGTATCAAGGCAAAAGTCAAGTTTAGGAGTCTAGGGAACCCGTATTCTGGATGTGGGGCTGAAAATCTTCCTCTCTTAGTACTCTCTTAGCTCTGCACCTTTTAGACTTCATGAAAAAAGAAGTTATAGGTAAGAAATTACTAGCAGTTTATTCTTGCTGCATACTGTAATAATCAAAGTTATCTGAACTTCCTGACCACTTCTGCATTTTTCCTGGTATGTAAGTTCAAAAGATTAAATATTCAATCAGTTACTAGAGCAAAAATAGTGATGACACTGAAGCTTGGTAAGATTTGTCTTTTTGTGGTTTTTGAAAATATTTAATGAATTTTCAGTCATTCTCTCTATTCTTCTCTTTCAGGAACCCTGATGGAGATGTCAGCCCGTGGTGCTACATTGCAGAGCATGAGGATGGAATATATTGGAAATACTGTGAGATTCCATCCTGCCGAAGTAAGAGCATCATGCAATTTTTTAGGCCTGCATCTCTGTTGAACAGAGATTGGTAGCTATACAACAGTGGGTAGTGATTTTCAAACAGAAAAATAGGATAGGAACAATCATTACTTTCATTTGCAGACTAAGCAATATTTTAAACGGGTCACTAGAGTTAATGACAAAAGCTTACTGAATCATTCTTGCATTGCTGTCCTTTTCACTTCATCTCATCTCAGAATTACTGGAATATATTCTTTGCAAATTATACCAGACAGATAATTACTCAATATTTAAGAAGTACTGCTAGTTTTTTGAATCCATGGAAACATGTAATTAATGTATTAAGATTTAGAGGACAAAAATGAATAGGAATTTATTGATATTTTTACAAGGTACATATGTGTCCATCATTTACGATTAGCTTGTAAAATGGATGACATTAGTTTAATGTGCATAACATCATACACAGAATGGCTTGGAAGGAAGAAATAAAGACAGTACGTGAGTACACAGGGAAAGGGTGGCTATTTGGTATATGGGACCACGGGACTGAAGTTCTGTGCTTTGCAGGTGCATATACTTAGCATTGGTATGAAACCACAAACTGGACTTTGTTAGATTTTTTTTTTTAAGCAGATAATTCACAAGCTATTCACCTGAAGTTACCTTCCAGTATTTAGTATTTTTAATGTATTATATTATTTACCTTGTCCAAAATTTGGAGGTTTTGTCATGATTCATGTCAATATGTTCCAAATTTTTTGCTGCTGAATGCTGCATAATAAACTCCTAAGAAACATATTCTTTAAAATATACCTAAATATTAAAAAGATGTTGCAGTTTTATCTGTTAGCAAGCAACCATAACTATGTATTTTAAATCTAATCATTATTGCCTTTACTTGCTTTCCTAATTTCTTCTGTGCAAGTACTCTCTTTTCTAAGAAGTAACATACATGTATACAGTTAAGCATGAGAGCAATTATCCTTATAGGCATACATCCAGTTGAAAGTAGTATATTTCTTACTTGGAAGTTAAGAAATCAAAACCAAACAAAGAAAAATGGATCTAAAGTGATTTTCTATTTTGTTCACAGTTTTCTTTTTTATGTACGTGAGCAAGTGATTCACACCATCAAGCTAAGCAAACAAACACCTAAGGGTGGCCCTAAATCAAGTGCCTTTTATATAGGTTTAGATACAGATTAAGGTGTCTAATTTAAGTAACACAAAATCATTCACTATTCCAATACTCCTTGTTCAGAGGACATCTTACGCTTAATTTTCTAATATATCAGGTCCCATTCAGGAAACGTGACCCTCTAATTAAGAAATTTATCTTGGTCTAAAACGAAAGAATTTGCATTTTCTTTAAAGACCACAGATGTTAACAAATTCTCTGGATATGGCACCAGTAAAAAAGCTGGAAGGCAGATTCTCTCCACTCCATTTGTTCTACACAAAGGAGCTTTTTAAAACCAGCCTCCCTCATTTTCTTTGTGGTGGGGAGCAGAGGATTTAAACTTGGACACTTACTTGCACAGATAATCCAGACTTATATTTACAAAATGTCCTTTTGACCAGTAGCAGCTGCTTCAAGCAGTGTACTGAAACTGGATACTAGAAAAAGGAATTACAGCAATTTAGAACAAACTGTACATTGCAAGCTCATCCAAGTCTTAATACAAACCTCATGGTCTAGGAAGCTGTGTAAGTAAAAAAAGACTTTTTTGTTTAACAGATTTTCTGTTTTCAGTAAGCATGATGCTAAATCATAGGACCATCAAAACTGACTTGTGAAATGCTTAATACAAAACTGAGATTTGTGCTAGAGCAAGATAGCAGTTGTGTAAAGAAGTCCTATTTGAAAACTTTAGAGAAGCAAAATATTGTCTTATATAAGCTTCTTTTCCATAATTATGTTTACTGCTAGAAAAGAAAAGTGTCTGGAGCATAATTTACTTTTAAACTATACCCACATAGTACCACTACAATGCCAACAACATGAAGTGTCTTGATTGCCTAGAGAGATTTGCATGCAATGAATCGCTGTTACATTAATCTACGGTTAAGAATTTTTCATTATGATGATGATTTTACATGATTATATCGTAGATTTATACGTAACACTAAATGTTTCATTTAGAAATGTGTTCTGGCATTCTGCATGTGTGAACACGCTATACAGAATTTAGCAACATCAGATGAGGATGGATGGGCATTATCACAGAAGCCAGTGGTAGTTACCCCAGTAGGAGCTTATTCTTTCCTTTTCTTCCTCTCCTCTTCTTAATGGCTTGTCTGCTAAGCAGACTGGAATGGACATAAAATTAAAAGCAAGAAGGCAGCACCAATTCCCGAGAGAACACATGCATCTCACATGGAGAGTTCAGAACTTAATGCTTTAGATGGTTTGTTTGCAAAGATGAAGCTATTCATGACTTTTTTTTTTTTTT
>VWZY01002397.1:61266-73135 GCA_013399075.1 Chloroceryle aenea
CCCCCTCCTTTTCACAGCCCTGATTGGTGCCTGTGGAGGGAATTACACTTCTGCTACAGCTGTGATCTATTCCCCAGATTTTCCCGACACATACGGCACAGGCAAAGTCTGTTACTGGACCATACAAGTTCCAGGAGCGTCTCGAATCCACTTCACCTTTGCCCTTTTTGAAATCAGAGATGCTGCAGATATGGTGGAATTGCTGGATGGCTATACCTATAATGTTCTAGCTCGTTTTAGTGGGAAGAATCGGCCTCCCCAGACCTTTAACATCTCTTTGGATTTTGTGATTTTGTACTTTTTCTCAGATGAAATCAATCAAGCCCAGGGTTTTGCTATCAGATATATAGGTAAGAGGCTAACTTTGCTGTTTCTTCATTTCCATGGAAAACTCCAGTCAGCTATGTCATACATAGCAAAGATTAATTTTTCAGAAAGTCAATCCTATGCTTACCTACCTGTCAAAACAGATTGGAAAAATGACAAAGCTGCAACAAAACCAAAACAGTAGTCCACCTGCATCTTGATTGATCTCGACTCTTTCCAAGAGTCTATTCCACTCAGATCAAAAGATACCAGAAAAAAACATTTTAGTCCTTGTTATACCTACTCATATGATGAATAATTATCTTTCAGAAAAATTCTGGTAACTCCCAACTTGGTGAAGGCTTTTTCTGTTATTGAAGCTTTCCAAGTGTACCAGAGAGTAGCACGTATCTGTTTGCAAGCACAAAATAAAGTCCCATTACACTTGTTAAGAAACATTATTGTAATCATACTCTTGTGTTTTCAGCTGTAAAGGACAATGTGCATCAAAACAAGATTCCAAAGAATCAGACCATTTCAGAGAAAATAAATGAACAAGCAAATCTCAGCATCAGTGCAGCCCGGTCATCAAAGATACTTTATGTCATCACAACCAGCCCAAGTCATCCTAGTAGCTCCATGCCTGGTAATATTACAAGAAAATGTGGAAACGGGAAGAACATTTTGCTAAGGCACAATCTATAGAGTCACTAGTTCCTTTGCTGCCTCCTCTTATGAATAGATGAATTTTCATTTAATCTAATTACCACTGTGCTTCTCTTGTTAAATTTCAAAAGTCACTTCTCAGCATTAATCAGTTAGAAATAAAGATGGTGAGCCCTTGAGAATGAAAGCACATCAGAACAAGCTGTGAGTCAGAGCAGCCTCCTTACTAGAATCAGGTTCAGTAACCAGTGCATACCATAGAGGTGGCAAAGGTGCTGAAGAAAGTGAAAGCTTTTGTACAGTCTGGAAGAGCCTGAATGCTAGATGGATCCTAGTTATCCCGATTCACAAAATAATACAGCAATAATGCAGAGGGCTAGACAAGGATGAAGCAAGTTAATGGGTGGAGGGGAAATGCCACTGAGAACTGTCATGTATCACTCACCACTTGAGTTGTAAATAATTGAAGACTGGAAATGCACTCTTAGCAAATAACACTGTTGGTCACATTCTGGACACTCCAGTAGTTCTTTGGTCTTGAAGCTGTTTGCATTCCAGATCTGAAGCATAAGGATGTGACTGCATGTGAACTGCATATACCCAAACCAATCAGGTTGCAGAATGTGCCTAGGATTCTGGACAGATACTCTGGCACTAGGCCCAGGCCAGTGCCTGAGTTACCTCAGCTACATTTAAGCTGCCTAGTGTTAAACTACCTTGGGCATACTAACCTATGTGAAACTGAGCCCTTGCATTGTATGCGGTTATGAAAAGACTGCTAAAATCACTATGACCAGACAATCCTTTAAGGAAGGGGTGGTGGAGGGGACTTCTGCTTGCTTTTTTTTGTTGCTTTGAGCTTCAGGAATTCTAAAGGTGATGGCCTTTATTCAGTTGTTCTGGTAATTCAAGGTCCTTGCAGAGCTGCTCAGTGTGCTAAACATGTCAGTTTCATTCCAGTGCCATCTCTTATCTCATCTCGAGGTACTGTAGCCTCCCACTGCAACATTAGGGAAGTCCAAATGGAAAGGTGATCTAATATTGTAGAAATTAGCTCCCTTGGAGCCCAAGTCTCTTAAATAACACAAATGTTACAATGTGTCAAGCTGTTCTTTAAGTGTACTTAAGGGGTACAACCACCACAGCTAAATGGAAATGCAAAATAGAATGACCAAGAGTCTTCACTAGAAGGTATTAAAATAGACCACAAATACCAATCACCTGTCAGTAGACTCTAGAAAGGGAAAAAGCCCAACATACTTACCGATTACTTCATTACTGATATAAAACTAAGCCTACTCCTTGCAAACACAGAGTTATTGCTGATAACAGATATTCTAGTGTGTTGTTTAGTCTGCTTTTAGATTTTGCTCTGAGTTTTGATTATTTTCCTAGATACTAGTTAGATAATTTTACTGGCATTTGCTTTGGATTTTCCCAACTTTCAGTTTTATAGGGGGCAGTCCAGAATGGGGGAAAAAAAAAGACGTTCTGACTGAGAGATATGTAGTTTCTGCCAGTCTTTGCAGAAAATACTTGACATCTTCAAATCATGGTTTTGAATAAAGGCTGTGTTTCTTCTCTGCAGTATTCTTACTGAATGTACTAAGAGCTCCCCCTCTTCTCTCCTTCCCCCTCTCTCTCCCCCCCTCTCTTCTGTTTTACAGAGTGGACAATATATAGTCTCACAGCACTGCTTATCTTAAGTGTTACAGCCATTATAGCAAAGATATTTCTCCACATTACCATGAGGTGAGTATGGAGCAAAACTGTCCTGGACAAGTGACATCTTAGCTTATTACCTATCCTGGTACACTTCATTTCTTTGCCTTCTAATACTGTCAGATTGGTAATATTAAAACCCAAGTTACATATTACATATTTGTATCCTTATAAAAGATACTAAATAAGAACATCTTTTAACTTTCCAGTCTGTTAGGATAGCATTCGCTGCTAGAATCTCTCTTCTGGTCTTGTTTTGACAAGATTTGTTTCTTGTAACCGAGTGATGTTATATAGCAAAGAGGAAAATGTAATCAGACATCTATCATTGGTGGGAAGAGGTTAGATTATGATAATACCTTGTGGGAAAAAAAAATAAAATCTTATCCCAGACTGGGGGAAAAACGTGAGACATAGGCTAGTTAATAGTTGCTTTC
Organism: Chloroceryle aenea; assembly: GCA_013399075.1. NCBI lineage: Eukaryota > Metazoa > Chordata > Aves > Coraciiformes > Cerylidae > Chloroceryle > Chloroceryle aenea. The sequence goes on from VWZY01002397.1 coordinate 64,398, forward strand.
TTTAACTGAAATATTAAAAATGTTTAAAAAACCCAAAAAACAAACCAACCAAAAATTGAAGTCTGTATTATGGTGTGTGACACTTAACCAGTGTATTTCTTTTGGCATAGCAAAGACAACATAATTTTATTACCAAATTTCTCAACACTTATACCAAGTAATTTTTGTGTCCTCTTGATGAAGAGTCATTGAATGAAATGGTGGGTGAGTTACCAACAAATCATAAATGTTAAATATTGTATTTACATGCCAGAAATGGACTTAAATATAGAAGGAAAATAATTTGTATTAATAGCAATTACTAATAGAATACTTATAGATTTCTTAGCTTTATGGTACTGCTTCCGTTAGGGTAGCAACTGTTCTTGTAACAGAACAACTAACTTTTCATTTGGTCAACAAATACCCAACAAACACTCCAGAAACCTTACTTAAGTCCAAAACATAATTGTGCAGCAGATAGAAAGCAAAAGACATGGAGGTGGAAGAAACCACTAGCATTACCAGTGCAGCAGTAATACAGACATACTAATAACAGGAACTTCCCGAGCACCTTAACGCTTAACACTTGTTTCCTAGATCACATCAGATACCATCTGCAACTGAAATGGAAGATTCCGGTGAGGTTACTACTGCTGGTGAGATCTGGAGTATATTTTATCAGCCATCCACATCAATATCCATCTTCAAGAAAAAGCTTAGATGTCAACAAGATGATTGCAACCCACTAGTGGGAAACTGAAGTGTCTTTTTATTTTACAAGAATCAATCTTCTTAAAATCCAGGTGACTCGGGAACAATCTTATTTTTTTTCCTCCCAGTCTCATACTTGTTTTCCAAAAAGTCCATTTCCAAAGGCCTTAGAGTGACTTTGCCTATCTGCTGTTCTCTTGGATATACTTGTGACAACAGATTTAATTACAGCAATAGTTTTGGAATATCTGGTGCTCATCAAATCTCTAGTGCTGTTAAGTACTGTCTTTAATGCACTTAAAATACATGTAAAACACCTGTAAAATTCAAAATGTCCTGTACCCCTGCCAAAAGTAATAGAATGAGTATCTGCAGGTTGAGGATTTCTTGTGTCCTGCTTTCCTGTACCACTGTATTATATCAGGCTACTTTAGTCCCTTTATTCTCAAGGCTGAAGGCAGAAGTGGATACTGATAACCTGTTCAGCTGGCACAGCAACCTGAGCTTATTTGCCTTAATGTAAACATGTCTAAATGGTACTATACAGTAAAATGGGAGACAAAGACTGAGAAACTATAAGCCTGGTTGCCCAGTGCTTTGCTATTTCTACATTTTGTTTCTACAAGCAGAGAAGTACAAATAAAAATCAAATCACACTCTATGGAGTTTCAGCTGCAAATGTTTCGATGGAGTAATGCTCACCAGGTCAAGATCTGCACAAGCAATGAAGACTTTTGAACAACTATGTCTGACCTATCATTCACTGCTGATTATGGTAATTCTGTTCCTATTCACAGTAATTCTTTAAAAACCTACTGTATTCTGGTCTCAAGTAATTAATTCATTCATTCTGGATGTAAGCTTCTTAAAGGCTTCTTAAAGGATTGTCCAAAGAAATTGTAATTCCACTGAATTTCTGAACAGCGAAGCTGACTAATTCTTACTCTGAAGTTAAAGATACTCTCAGCAGCTTAAACTATTTACAAAGTTGTAGCCTGCTGTCAGCAACCCACCCATGCCAAGCTGTGCATCTGAAACCAGACATAACAGTTGCCTTGATATTTACCCGTGAGAAGAAAAAGTGTCTCCTTGCCTTCAAAATTAAAATCGAACTGCATTGATAAGATTATTGCACTTAATTGCCAAAGAACTAAAAGATCTGTGTGAAATAATTTCTGTTTGTCAACAGACAGCATTATCTATTTTTTTCTCTCTGGTAGAGTATCTGTCCACCCGGAATGCTCAACCTTCTCATCCTACTACCGGACATCAGCAGTGAGTCTTTTCAGCCTCAGCAAGTCCAGACCAGATATTTAGGAAAAAATGACAATTCAGAGGTCAGATAAATTGACTGGAAAAGTTTACTGAGTGAGCGTCGCCTCAAACTCAAACTAAGTTAGAGAAAATTCAGTGGGAGCCGTTAAAGGTACAGTAATTCTGGTTAAGAAAAAATGAATAAATACCAGTTTTAACATATACCAATAGTTTATGTATACCAAGCCTGCAGTCAGAGAACAACTATTACATGCAGCTGCAAATGATAACTAAGAAAAGAAAATGGTCACTGAGTTTAAATACATTATAGTATGTTCCTTTCTGTTTTTAACCCAAAACTCCCTCCCCTTCATGAAATCTATAGAAGGGCATCTAAGAATTGAACTGTGAAATACTGTGCCTTACTTGCATTGTAGACCTAGTCTTTTACCTGAATTAAATTCCTTCCAGCTCCATTTATGTACCACAGATGAGTGCCAGAGACAGCTGAACAATACCACAATAAATGCTTAATAGAAACAAGACTTTACTAAGCCAAAATTAGTGAATTGTTTATATCAAACATGCAGTATCATGGGAACATCTCGTACTTTCTTGCATGAGCTGCTGGAAAGAGTACAGGAAAAGATAATTACAGTACTGCCTAAAACCAAGACAGGACGAGTTGTAAAATACTGTTAATCTCTTATGTGTCAAGGCTGGACAAAAAAACATTTATCTGGTTCAGACCATACGTAATTTTTTAATTGGCTTTTTAACAGTCAGCTTTTGCGTCATGCTATGTAGGGAAAGCGACCACCTCACAGATTGTAGCAAAATAAATTTATTTCCTTCCTAAGCATACTTAATATGGTTCACTAATGAAAAATACAGGAGGAGAGAGTCAGAGTGTAAAGCTAGATCCTGAAGAATTATGATATCAGCATATTATGAACCTTTAGCTTGTCTTATCAAATGTTCTTGAGTAGTTGTATACAGTCAATGGATTGTTCATAAAGCAGTTAACTAATGCCGATAAATTAAAAATCAGGAGCACCCCAGAACTGATTTATACCTACTGTAGAAGGAAAAAAAAATACAGAACTGTTGAGCTTCTCTTCTTCAGTAAAAAATTTAATTTTACTACGTAATAATATATACAGAGAAAGTCCTTTACAAACAACAAAAGACTGATGCTACTAGTGCAAAACCTAGAGAATTTAGAAATGGTGATTTTTGCCTTGACTCCATAGCTCCTCATCTGTTTTTTAAATAGTAAAATCTTATTTCATAGGACTTTGATAGGGAGCATTTATCTAATTTCTGTATGAAAGACTTGTAAAAACAGCAGCTAGAGTAGATTGGCCATGGCAACAACAGTGACTAGGCATGAGATACTGGACAGTGCCCAGGTAAACACACCAATACAAGTGTAGAGGAAGGACATTGTTATGTTCCCCCCCCCAAATCTTTCAGCTTGTCTCATTCTAGATACTTCTAACACTAGGAGACAGAGCAGTAGCTAGAAATGCACGGGCGGGATCTCTTAAATAGCACTTCTTACTGTACAAGCCTGAAATCATAAGGAGCGGGTAGATCTCTGCTGTGTTTATTTTTCAAAATGTGGTGCAGTCATTTTTACTCCTGTACAAATACTTCAGTGGCATGGTGGTAAATGGCCAACATATATGGTGTCTATTAACTGAATGATCTTTGCTATAAGGGTTTGGGGAGAGAAAGAAGAAAAATCTGACATGCACAACTGTTGTAATCCCACATGATTCAGCACACAGACACACCCCACAGCCCCCTCCCAATACTAACAGCTGACTGCTGACAGCTGGAGGGCAGGGGCTCCTCAGGATGTTACTGTTTACAGCATTTTCTTAAAGTGAAATTGTGGAAGAAGAGTGAGTTTGGAATTACATCTGAATGACCTACGTAGCAGTTCCCTCGACAGGTTGGACATGCTGCAAATGAACATTGGCCACAATTTCAAAAGCAACTGCTTTGACAACAAAGCCATCATGAGGAGCTGCCTCCACATATACATGCATTCTGGCCCCTGCTCTGGCCCCCTCCTCACTTTGTTGTGTTGGTATGACCAGCTGTGTGGCGGTGCAATAAACTGATCAGGTTAAAAATTACCATTGCTTTTTCTTCCCTGAGTTACTTTTAACAGAGATGATTTCTCTGATCTTGTTTATTGGGTGGTTGCACAGAGAAGTGAGCTAACACAGCTAACTGGACAGTAAGCCATAGGAAAAAGACAGTTGCCTGCTCCAGAAGCAGGGGCAGTAAGTACTTATGCTGGCGCTGTCACTGTAGCACTTTTTGAGACTGCCTCCTTACTTTACGCAGCATGTCAGTTACAATAGCCTACTATACATCATATGTGGACCTCAGGTGGAAGGGGGCCAGCTGGACAAGTGGCCTCCCTAATTAAAAATCTACGTTTAAAACCAGATTAGTTTGTTGACTAAATGATTTTATATGTACTTTTGTCTTCATATTGTTATGCTTGGGAAAAATAGAGGCTATGTAATTTAAAAATGTGTGATATGTTATCAAAGTAATATATATTTATATATGTATAGGAAATGCATTATTTAATACAGCATATTATTCTTGTATCTTGCCAACATTTTACAGGAAGAAAAGATGTTTACACTCTGGGAACAATAAATTGTCTATACACTGTAACCATAGAAAAAAAAATCAAAGATAATTCATTGGTATATATGATAGCAGAAAACAGAAAAGGGTAGCTGAGACTCACTTTTGTGGCAGAATGGATACGGATGAAGAAACTGCCTTAAGATGTACTTTCTTCTGACTCTTATTTCTACCTTGTAATTGTATTAGGCTGTTCATCAGATTCCACAAATTCATGTGCATATACTCTCTGGACCACTTTAACATCAGGCATGTCATCTGCTTTTTTAATTGAGCATTAACATTGTCTTTTTTAGGGCTTTTCTGACATATTTTCTACAGCTGGTACTATGTTGAGGAATTTTATCACATTGCTCATACAGACAACTCAGTGGTATTGCAAAATTAAAAGTTTTTGTATTCCAACCTCCCCTGGCAATAAATGGGAGCTTTTTACTGGTAGCCCTGGGAACGGTACTGACTCTGTAGCCTGTGTTGGCTACAGCCTAAACACATCAGCAGACACTTGGCTGCCACTAAATGGGCATGAGTAGCTATTCCAGTTTCACCTTCTGCTTAATAAGCCTTCTGAGGCAGTGGGAAGTACTGCCAATAGATTTTTCTAGCGCACCACTTCGCCTAAAGGAAGGGTGAAGTACAAAAACAACTCCTGACAAAATACTTGTCCAACTAGTTCTTAATAACTTGCAGCAATTAAATTTCACAATCTTTCAAAGAAATATAGTCCAGTGATAGTTTCACCTGAATATTATTCTGGACATTTATGAACAGCATTCTCTTTCTACTACCTTGAGCTTGTGAGAGTGAAAAATATAATTGCCTTCAGACCATACCATTTTTTCTGTAACAACATCTCCCCTGCCACATACATTTCATGCAACTCATACTTTCTCAACTTTACAGAGCACCTGTGCTTTGGGATGAAATGTGGGATTCTGAATGTCAGTCTCAAGACAACTTACTGTAAATCCAGAGGCTACCATATGAACAAAATATGACTTGACAAGAAAACAGAATAAATCAAACTTGAAATGACTCACCACTGAAGTATGTGCTGTGTTTATATATGGTCATCCTGCATTCAGCAAATGGCTGTAAGTAATAATTATAAAAAAATAAATACAGTTAATTTCTTCAGGAAGAGTTAAGTTAGTGCCACTAAAGTGTAGACAAGCATTGAATAAAGGAGGCAAGTAACAGCAGGACTGTCTGCTGTGGAGATCAGAAGAGAATATTTGAGCTGAAAATGATGAGAAATATTACACATGGAAATACATTAACGCTCTGAGAAGCAATTTCTGAGATAGCACTAAGTTGAAATTTTCAGTTTACATGTTTTCAAACTGTTAGAAGTAGCTATAATAATTATGTTTGCTACAAATTGCAGCAATGTGTAATGTTGATTCCACTTTCTTGCAAGATTCATCTTTTCTTTCCTCCTGACCAAAATAAAGCTACACTCTCTACTTCAGCTACATTTTATGTCAATGTCTGAATACCAGTGTCACATAGCAAAACTCTCTCCAGCTTTTCATGTCAGGACTCAAACTCTCATTCTCTTTTAGAAGCACTACTGTCACAGGGGATTTGCCTTCCCTTACATAGTGGAGGTTACTTTGCTCTCCTTTATTGCCATTCAGGTTATGAGACTCCTCTTGCCTGTCTGTTCTGGGAACTGTTGCCTTTTTTGTTGTTTATTCCTAAGCAATAGTTTCATTCCCCATGAGGTAAGTGTATTCTTTATTCTGAAAGACACACTTTTCTGTTAAGTCACGGGAGCACAGCACTTCCATTGCAAGAAAAAAATACCTGGTTTTAGGTATGCCATTTTCTCCCTGGCCAAAGACTTAGGCCAGACTGGTTTCACACAGGATGAACATGGCCATCCTTTTAAGGATACTCTTCTCTTCATAATATCCAAGCATCAACCAGTGTTACCTAACAGCTGTTATAGAATTTGACAGATGTACCCAATATTGCTATAGCAAAAATAAGATCGTGTTACAGAAGCACCAAGTGTTAGCAAAATGTACAATCTCATTAAAAATAATCTGCGCCGGCTTTTCTCATTTTACTAAATGGAAGGTCCATGCAGGTTTATGGTGCCCGCAGAACTCTCTTTTTGCCACAAATGTGTTCCTTGAATATCTAATTTCAACAGTGAAAAAACCCTCTCCCTGCTAAATATTAAAATATTTCTTTTTTGACAGAAAATGTTTACATTTAGTCATTAAAAAAAAGCTGTAACAATGAAGAGACAGAATATCCACCCACATTCAAAACACACTGAAGTTAAGCCAACAGCCCACGATTAACTTTTTCAAAGAGAGTATGAGCTCACTTGCTTATTTTGTGGGACACCAAGGGTAAAGTTATGTCCTGTTCTTAAAAGCACAATCATCTCACAGTTTTCTTCAGAACAAGAAATGAGAAAACAAGCCCTAGTCAGCAATATAGAGCTGTGGGGTTAGAGTTAGAGGAAGGAGACTCATATGTGACCTGCCAGCACAGGCATGTTGGCCACATGGCAATTTTAGTGAATTAATTTGCAAATGTGTATCTGTTAATCAGCAGTTGCCAAGATTCGGTTCACCAAGCTAAAAAAGGGCACATACTTCCATTTGGGAAGCTTGCTGGTGCTGTTTAACTCACTCCTGCCTCTTGGTCTTCCATTATTGTGCCTGTCTTCTCACACAGACTGGGCTTTCCTGTAGCACCTGGGATGAGGATAACAGTCCCATGCAAAATGATACTCTTCAGTTCAACGGTCTGTCATCCCAAACATGGAGTTTTTACATGGGAACGGGGTTGGAGAGATGGAAGGCTCATTTCTCAGCTGAACTGTGGGGTGACTGAATTATAGTCCACTTGAATGTGGATGAGAGGAGCAGAAAGTCCAGGGGATTACCAGGTGAAAATCCTTGGCAGAAGGAAGCAATTGGACAAGGTGACTGGTAAAGATTTTTGTGTGTGGCATATCACTGGGTGGGAAATAATGAAGGCAAACTATTTACACAATAACATACAAAAATATATCACATAAATGTGTATGTACCCACACACATGCAGGTTGCTAGCCACATGCTTCCGAGACCCTCTCTTCTGCTGTCTGCATAAACATCTTTGGTCACATTATGCCCTCTGCCGACAAAAACTGCAGTACCGAGTCTCACTGTGGTGGAACCAGTGATTTCACAATCCAGAGTAAGAACTTGAATCCAACTCAACTGTTCAAGTTATAATTTACCCAGTTGTACCCACTTGCATTATTCTGGCTCAGGCCTTTCGTTTCAGTACACGTCAATGAGTTTACTTTTACCTGAAATTAATTCAGAATTAAGTTTCTTTGCTACAAGGAGGACAGGTTCCAAACATAAATCAGAAGTCCTTTTAGCAGATGTGTCATGTGCCTGGAGGCTTCAGGGGTTTGTCAAGCAGCCTCCACCCCCACCCCCTACCCCTGCCTACCTCAAATAACCTGCATACTATCTAAAGGCTCAAGTACTGTCTTCTGAGTTATGGATGACTACACTGCAGTCTCGCCTCTTCTACAGCATACTCTGGTGCACTACTTTCCTAAGCCTTCACTTTTCCTTCCATGCCATCTATCATCTTCGCCTTCCTTCCTACATAAGCTTTGCTTTAATTAATATATCTAGCTTCCCCACTTCACAGCAGCAATATCAGGTAGGTGTGACCAGGGATGCTGAAAAAACAGGCAGCCTTTGTGTAACACAGATTACGTATTAGGAAAGCAGCTAAAACTGTAAAGTAGTGGACTTAATGCTGTGCACAATACCAGGTGGATATGCAGCTGTGGCACTTGCTGAAAGGTTAATGGTCCTCAGACAGAACATTAGGTGTTGCCTCTAGAAAAAAAAAAAAACAACACTTCTGAACTTACCATGATACTTTTTGTTAGGATCTGTCTGCATATGCATATACATACCCACCGATCATTTTAAAAAGAAAAAATACTGTCATTTATTGTCACACTTCAACTCATTATATTCTGGGACTATACTCTGAGGAGCACAGCTATCCATGTCCTTTCCCCCAAAATAAAAAGGACAACTTCCACATGTATATGCAATAAAATTGTATTTTTGCCTTTT
>VWZY01002397.1:73197-86659 GCA_013399075.1 Chloroceryle aenea
ATAATAAAATATTTTTTTTTCTTTTTTTTTTTTTTTTTTTTAATACAGACATTTGTACACTTCCTTACAAAACTGCAGGTAACTACAACTTCTCTTAAATCATTTTTGGTCGGCAAGTACTGTAAAATCTTTGTGTGCAATTATGTATTTACAGGGCCTCATGTTAGTGATTTTCAATGATTATTACAATAATGTCACACACTCTCAACATAAGACATGGCTTAAGATAAATATATTAGTAAATAAATATTCTGAGAACATACTTCCATAAATGAAATGTGCTGCTATACATATACAGAATATATACAAGAAGTTTTCTAGCTTTTAAAAATTTTTTTTTAAATGGTAATGAAGGAGAAAGAGCCCTTTGACCATATTACAAAACTTTACAGCAAATTTTATACAAAACATTTTTAAGTGCTATAACTTTAAAAACATTTTAAATAGTGCCTCATGAGCCAAACACAATGACAACTGTTCATGTAAGCAGTAGAAAGGCATTTTTTTATAAAAACCATCTATCACAACCAACTAGCTGGTAAGTCTGTATTGACACACAGGTAGCAGGGAATTAACTAAATGTTGAGTATAAAACTAAGCACAGAAACCAGGTGTAGGGTACCTCTGTGGTAAGGCCTTTCAGAGACTGTTGTACTGTCAGAGATCACAGCATGTGAACAAGACCAGTACATCCAGGAACATCATGAGCTGGAATATTCAAATTTCTTTTTTATAAGCACATTTTACCACAACATGCTGTGTAGTTACAGAGTATAATGCATCTCAGGTGGCCCCAGAGAGTGCCTCACAAAACACCAAGCAGAATAACCAAGGTAGTATACCATAGCTTCTCCAATGTACTTTGAATGGAGGAAGGAGAAATGTAAGACTTAAAAAAGCCAAACCAAAACAAAACAAAGAAAACAAACCCTTAGAGTTTATTCTCCCAACACATACCACTTCAGTCATTCAGAGACTATGTTTTCAATAAGCTTTATACACAGAAAATGTGTTTACTGGAATTTTTCTTTTAATCTTATACACAGATATTGCCTTGTATTAATTCTCTGAACAGCTGGATTTCAGTGTTTGTCCATTTAAAAAGATTTAATATGAATTCATTTAAATAGAACATTTTGAGTTCAGAAAGTAAACAGATTAATGTACTTGTAATTTCTTAGATGTTTGCTTCTAAAATATTTCATTTGGGACTATAAAGCAAACAAGTTAACTTTGCTGGTTCTCACAATTAGCCCAATGCTGTCAATGACATCACTTTGGCAGAAAATTTAACATGAAGTGTATGTACATCTCTTTTACATGTCTTTCAAGTATCTCCAAAGTGTACTGAACTTTAGACAAATCTTTTCAGGAGACTGGCAGTGTGGGCATTAAATTATTAGTTTCCCTTTAGGAGAATTCCTGCTGTGAATACACCAGACAGGATGACAATGTGTCCTCAGGCACATGCAGCATGACAGGCAATTTAAACCATGCTATGGTAGCCTCTTATTCAGAAGCTGCTGTTTCCACAGGAAACAATTGCTATCAGAAGTGACGACATAGATTATCTCATGATAACAAACATCCCCACAAGAACAAGAACAAACGTATGTGCCCAGGCTAACGGGGTACAGAGAGCACTCTGTATACAAGACAAACATGAAGCACACCTGGCTGGGCTCAAGAAACCTTTAAAACAGATGGAAGCTACATCAAGCACAGCAAAGAAGAAAAAAATGATTAAAACCAAGTCCCTCAACTTTCCCACATGCACAGAAGGTGACAAGCACTGCTTCCCTTAGGCATGCTTGCAGACTACAAGGAAATAAGACACCCTTTGACATGTTTCCAAAATGAGCCAGCCAACCTGCAAGCACCCTGCAAGCTCTGTTTTCCTGCACATGCCAGCATTCCTCACAGTCGTAACAGGGGCTACAGGTGCCTGAAAAACATCCTATGGAAGGCAGGGTTCACTACCTACAAAGGTATTGCCCTTTCTAAACACTTTCTTTTAGTATTTGAGGGAGAGGTCCCAAGCATTCTTCACAAGTCAGAAGATACAATGAGGTCCATGGTTTAGCAGGAAGTGAGGATGAGAACATTCTGAGCTACCAGTTTCCCTACTCCCACTCTTGTTAGAACTAATTGTAATGGCAGGAGACCCTTCCTAGCCAAATCATCAGAGCAGCATGAAAGGGGGAGAAGGGGAGAGGAGAAAGGGCACAGTCCAATGCTTTACCTCCCTCAAAACCATTCATACAACTTGCTGACTACTAGGATTTGCTACTAGGATTAGTCAGCATCTGAGCATCCATAGAGCAGCTGTATCCCTCTGAACTACTATATTTCAAGGTGCTATCTGGTTTCTAAGGCAGGTGTAGCCCTGAGCTTATTGAAGGCTGGACTCCTTTTAAGCAGGAGATAACAGCTTCTACACATAGCCTGGCTTATTTAACACGCCGTGTTACCTCTCAGCAAGAGCTGACACGGTCACTTCTAAAAAGAAAATATAAATAACACTTTGTCATTAATATAGAAATGGCACTAGAGCTCAGAAATGCTCCACACCATGCCCCACGTGGGCTTTGCACACAAATGGAGGCCTGAGGGCTTCAGGCAAGAGGGACAAAGGAGACAAGCCGATGTGGACACAGAGGAAGAGGAAGTGGGGGAGGGACTTCTCCACATTACCACTTTAGTGTGTTTGTCAAAGCTTAAAAGAAATTAAGTCCACGAGAATTTGAAGTCTCTGATAAGCTCTGCTTCTCCATCCGGGATCATCTGGACAGGTCTAGTCACTGATTTGGCTCTTCTCCAAGGGATGAGATCCAGCACCTGAAGGATAAAGAAAACTAAGGAACATTGCATCTAGAACAGGGCATAAAGTTTTGAAGCCTCAGAACACGTTGTTACACTGTGAATACTTCATCAGAGAGCCAAGATGCTCAGAGGGCTGGAGCACTCACCCTGCAAGAAGAGGCTGAGGATCTGAGGCTTGTTCAGCCTGCAGAAGATAAGGCTTTGGGGGGCACGCCCTAGCATCTTTGCAACACCCACATGGAGGTGGTCAAAACGAGTGAGCCAGGGTCTTCACAGTGATGCATTTTGGACAAGAGGTAAGGAGCTTAAGCAGAAATATGAGATGTTCAGACGGGATATATGGAAAATCTTTTCACCACGATGGCAGTTAAGGAAGGGAACAAGGGCCCAGAGAAGAAGTGTACTCTACATCCCTGGAGGTTGTCATAGCCTGACTGGATAAACCTGGTCTAATCTGACAAAATGAGTTACTTGGTCTGATCTCGGAGCTGTCTCTGACTTGAGCAGGAGGTTGGACTAGATGACAGATTGATATCCCTTCCAACCTAGGGTACCCCGTGTTTCTATGAACACCCTTAAAAACAGACCTGGCAAGGTAGGGAAGGAATACCCTCTTCATTCTGTGAGTGGTTCTTTTTTGTCCTGTGTATGTCTGAGCAGAGACTTTCCCACATATTCTTCTACAGCTACTCCAAATTTTTCACTCATATTTTTTATCCTCCAGCTTGTCTATTCTCTCCCAGCACTGTGGATTTGCCTACTTAGGCAGCTTGCCACAGCTGGCCTGACTGGCACAGTGTCCATGGCTGTGAGAGCTCTAACGGGGGACTGGTAATAGCTGTCACTTTTTCCCCTCCCCACAAAGGATGAATATGAAAGCTCTTACAGAGTTAGATAGTAAAATATCATCTTCTATTCCTCTAGCTGTGACCAAATGAGTACAGGTAACAAGAGAATAACAATTTTGGGCAAAGGATTTGTCAATAACCCGCTCTTATGTAAAGGCTGGCAGTTACCTTTATGGTTGCAGCTACCTAGGAAGCTGGCAGCATTTCATACGCTAGGACAGAAAGGTAGCAAGCAATCAGAAAAAAACACACAGATTACCTGTGACCTTTGTGGTTGTCATCAGCCTCTGGGAATTCAAAGTGGGACTGGGAAAGAGCATTCTGGCTTCCTCCTCCTGAGAGTAGTTCTGCTGCAGAAATGATGTTGCCTCGTAGCACACCTCCCTCTCATCTTGTACCTCTCCTATACCTTGGCAGTGCAGATAAGCATCTAGCTCCGGTGTTCCATCCCAGGAACTACAGCCTCCTGTGTGGGTCCCTTGGCACTCTGTAGGTAGGATCAGCTCACAGTCTCTATCTTCGGGAATTATGGGAATGCGTTGACCCAGGTCACATACACCCTTACAGCAGCTTGGCAAGGTATCATCAGGAAGCGTGTACTGCACATTCACCGCATAGTCTTCTGTATAACAGCCACCACCTCCGCTGCCACTGTTGCCACTACAGGCTACCTGCTTCTCTTCATAGAAGCAGCAGGGCAACCCCTCATATTTTACCCCATCTGTCCTATGCAAGTGGTCTGAGTTAATACTGTACAAGCCTGGGGTGTTCCCTGACTGTGTTTCTATTCCTGGGCCACATGTTCCCCATAGTGGAGAGCTAAGGAAGAGTGCACTACAGTCAGGTAACCCATTACTGGGCTCCAGGGCAGAGTGCTGGAGTTCAAAGCAGCATGCACATGCTTGCTCCATAAGCGGCCCTGCTACCTCTGGATTCTTCCAGTTCCTTTTAACATCCAAGGCAGCACCAGGAGTGGCCTCGTGTCCTCCCTCTGAGGTAGTGCCATTTGAATCCCTGTGCTCTAGTGAGGAATTACTGCTATAGTTCATATCCATGCTGCAATTAGACAGTTGGTCCCCTGAGGAAGAAATTGGCACAGGCCGGCAGTCAGCACCCACCAGACTGTGACCATGAGCTGGAAGCTCATCCTGGTGGGGGCCCTCCAAGAGAACAATTGCACCCCTGTTTGCACCACCAACATCACCCACTCGGCAAGGGCTCTTACTGCGGTAAACATAGGGGTCATAGTCACTGCTCAAAGAGCTGCGAAAGGTGGAGCAGCTCCCATAAACCCCTTGGTTGCTGATCTCAGTGCAGTCAACCATGGAATCACTAGAGGAGCAGTGGCACTGACCAGAACTGCTGCTGCTGCTGTCACTCCCAGGGCAGTCAGCCAAATATCCACTGCACACTGAACGATGACCATGATAGCAGCTAAAGCTGGAAGTACTGCCACTCTCCAAGCGGGATGAGGGCACTACATGTACCACAGGAGGGAAAAGCATGCTGCTACCAGGCTGAAAGGCACGGGAAGGACCCTTTGAGGAAATGCCAGCAGGAAGCTGTCCATCTTGCTCAGGGTAACTAAGGCCTTGGAAGTAGTAGTGCTGATACATGGTCTCATATTGGGAAAAGCAAGCTGCTTTAGAAAAGCTGCGTCCACCAAACTTCTGTCTTCGAAAGTTGTGAGCTGGAGAGTAAGCCCTATGTTCCAGGCTACAGTGATGTGTGTTTAAAGCATGGTCCAAATGAATAGGCTGATAACTTCGGATATAGGCTGGGGATGGGGTTTGGTAGAGGCTCTGTTCACCATGTCGCTCAACTGTAAGTACTGTGATAGGGTTTCCATGCGGGTCCATGCTCGTCCGAGTGGGATATGCTGTTATCTGGTTTGCCCTGTGTACTCGGCCTGGGTAATGGATGGGCAGAATCACCCTCTGCTGCCGGCTGCGTGCTGGATTGATGGATTCCAGACAGACTGGGCCTGCATTTCCCTTCTTCTGTTCTGAATGAGAGAAATAAAGAGTGGAGAAGTAGAAGGGAATAAAAAGGAATATATTTTCTGCAAGAAAAAAAGTATATATTCTGAATTTCATTACATTATGCACACAACAGAGTTTAAAAAAAAAAAAAACAACAAAAAACAAACCACCAGCTTTTTATGCAGAACTAAAAATAACAGAACAAAATAAGTCAAGAGCATCTGCCTGAAAGCCTTTGAAACGCTCAATTGTATTTGCTCAGAAAGGAAAAGAAGTGATTTAAAATACTGTTCTCATATATGCAAAACCTTCTGCTTACACAATTCTGGTCACACAGGTTAAGAGCAGTGCTGGCAGGCATCACTTGAGTATTCCACTTTCCACACTGCTTTACATGAGTGTGTATTAATAGAAAACTTTTTCAAGACAGAAGAAATGGAAGGGGGAGAGGGCAAGGAAGGGAATCCACATTCCAAATTATACCACCACACTGTCTTTTCTTTATAATTACTAAGTGAAAATACACCCATCATACCTGTTTGCCCTCCTTGCATTCAGAAGTTGACCAACGCTGCCCTCTGCTGGGCAATGGACCCAGAATGATGGAATACCAGAAATGTGACCTGCTATTTATTCCAGGCCACGTAGTCATTTTCAAATAACTTATCCCTAACTGTATTTCTGGGGTTGTGCTACAATGAAGATTATGAGCTCTCTGGAGATTTACAAACAGGCACAATTTTTGTTCCATCTTGTACGCAGTTGAGTCTGAAATGGATGACACAACAGAGCAACTGTACTGCAGCACTCACCTATGATGTTATGGCGGCAGTGAGGGCAAGTATGATGTTGCAGTAGCCAAGGATCCACACATTTCTTGTGAAATCGGTGAGTGCAGGGAATGACACGCAGTTCCTACAGGAACAGATGAAGGAACATTAAAAAGTACTCCTTCCTAACGAGTGAATTTTTCACCGCTTTCTCTTATTTTTTTCAACCTAGCTACTAAACAGATCATTCCTAGTCTTGAGGTGGTAAGAAGGAAAAAAATGCCATCTGTTCCAACACAGCCCAAAATGCAACAGCTAGTAATCAGATGTCACTAGAAGAATAGTCTGTAGGCACATCAGAACCCCATGCAGATATACTACATTTCATTTGGGCACTGCTGTGTGCCCCTACGGCCTAAAACCTTGAATGAGCCTATCCACAGAGTTTTCCTAAATGAACTCTGAAAAAGGAAAAAAATAGAAGGGAAGAAAATTAACAGAGTCCATTTAATAATACATCTTGACTACTACTATTAGCAATAGCAAACACTCAGGGAAAAGCAAAACCAACACAGCATATATATTATTTTTTTTCCATGGGTATCTACCACCAGTTGAAACCTGCTACAGATCTTTCTTCCAAGTACTGTTCAAGTCTCCCCATGAGTTCAGGTTTTGAATTTGTAACATGCTTTGGCAAGAAGCTCTACAGGGCTACTATGTGCTGATGGAGAAACACTATTTCGCTTCAAGTTGGGCTCCAGCAGTTTCATTTAATTGCACCCAATCTTGTATTAGGAAAAAAAGAAAAAAGTTTCTTTGCTCTTCACACTCTGCATTGACAACACTGTACTCCCTCCTCCCTCAAATAATTTGTGACTAAACAGTCCTAGCCCACTCAGTCATTTTTTCTGTACAGAAACCATTCCAAAACTTTCATCACTTTGTGACTGCCATTTTCTGAAGCACCTTCATTTCCAGTGTACCTTTTGTGAAATGAGATCAGAAGAGCACACAGTACTCAATGTAAGAGCATGACTGAACTTACAGTGGTGTAACTGTTTTCTGTTCGGTTCTCTAGACTTCCTTCTCTCATTTCTAATATCAGATTTGCCTTTTTGGCAGACCCAAAGAACTGATCTGCTTTCACAAAGCTATCTAAAACAGCTTCAAGATCTTGCTCCTGTACAGTAATGCTCACCTCACAACTAATATATGTATATCACTTAAAGTTGCAGTTCATGCATTAATTTCCTGTCCAGGTAGCTTGGTGCAGCCTTTCCGAAGATATTGTATGCCTTTATCCTTGCTACTTTGAGTAATTCCCATCAGCAAACTTCATTAACTTTCTGTTTGTAGGTTGTAGCACTCAAATACTGCAGCTGGTATTTTTCTATTGCCTTAACAATGATGAATCTTTCATGAATCATTTCAAAAGAAAATGTGCTTAAGTAACTTTTTATATGAAAGTTTGAAGCTGTGATTACTGACTATTCTAAAAGCCTATTTTCTACTTCAACCTTTCATTGCGTCTTCTGGGTAGAACTGTGTCACAGAAGACAAGCACTGACATCAGTACAACAATGGTAACTAACGAGTCAAAAACTGGTTCGTCCATCTTTTGGCTACTCCTACTTTTCCTCCTCTGGTTTCCCAGCAGTTCTGTCTACCTGACATTTTAAAGACAAAGTACCACCAAAGCCTGAGAAGCAAAGCACATAATGTACTCCTTATATTGAACAAAGCTTGAATGCACCATCATCTTAGCACACAACTTGTTAAAAATACGCAGAGAAATAAATGCTGAGGTAACCCTGACTTCTTATGAGTTTTTCATCAGAAAAGCAATTTGATGGAGGTAGCAATTTGCTGAATGAGATCGCTCATCTCTCACTTTGCAGCCTGGGAAAAAAACCTTGAGGTTTCTCTGGGAGCTGCAGAATGCAGTTGAAGCTGAGGTGGCTACTCAATCAATCTGGCAAGTGGCACAACACAATGTATCCAACAGCCAGCTGTGAACCACAGTGCTAAAATAAATCAGCTACTTTTTCAGCCCATATTAAAGAAACCATTTATCATTTACCTCCCCATCAATGTACTTCTCCAAGCAGATGGCACAGTCAGAGGTGGAACTGCTACTGAGCGTGTCCAGTGCTCCGCAGCTACCTTCCCGGTGTCCCTTACTTTTGGACTTAAACTTCCTAGTCTCCATTTTTTCCAGTGCTTGTACTGCAAGCCTGTTCATAGAATTCTACAATAGAAGGAAAAAAAAGGCAATATTACTACATAAGTGACTACAGTGTAGTAACAGAGAAACACCACAATATCACATTAATGTACCTTACCAAATCATGTCAGGCCGAGACTAATGTACAATTTCATAAATGAAGCAGAGATAAGGCTACTCAGAATAACAGCATTTAGATCAGAATCCTCATGAAAAGAACATAAACCACATGCAATAGTGAGAATAAGCTATTTTGAATTGAAACAGGGTGAAGGTGCTGACAATTGGGATACCCTGAAGCTGCTCAGTTGATAGGCAGCAACTATTCAAGGCAATGTGTAGGACTTGGCCAGGAACACTTCTGAAATGTCAACATTGACTGTAATGCCCTATTATGCTGTTGCCACCATATTATCTGGAGCAGCGCTTGACAGAGGGATTAAAATGAAATGCCGCTAAATTAGCTGTATCAATTCCCCCTCTTCCTGAATTTAATCAACAGCAGTAGTTTCAGAAGGCCATGGCTTCTTTTCACTTTACCATAGAATTTATTACCTGCCTCTTAGCATTTTTTAAACAATGCTGTTGGCCCATAACATCTTTGGATTCCTACTCAATATGTCCAAATCAAGTGTCCTAAGCATCTACAGCACTTTGCATTCCTTTTACATGTATATACTGGATAGTTTACAACTACAAACTTGTAAAACCATTAGCTTCTATTTGCTTTCCCTTTCACATTTGACAGGACAAGCTCAAAGTATCTTACCTAGAATTTCTCCTAACCAAACATTTTACCTTGCAAACCTCTCACGTAAGAATAAACAGATGTTATTCTTTTGAAAAGAACTGCAATTTATTTTCAAACCTGACATTCTCTCTTCAATACAGCAACAAGAACCTCAACTTCTTTAGAAGGACATCAGTGCTATTGATAGTCAGACTCTGAACAACTGGAAATGTTCTTTATTCCCAATGCCTAAATGGACTCTTCATTTCAGGATTTAACTGAATAATCATCACAGGTTAATACAGACCTTTGAAGACATACACGTTTTTTGCCAAAGGCCTACATCCACGGAGAAAACCCTTTCTATAAAAACAGCTATTTTAAGTCAGTGTCTGGTGTTTCCAAAAGCATCGAGCAAGTTCTAGGACAAGGTAAGAGAAGCTAACTTTCGTCATTCATTGAATATCCCATTACTGCTCTTACCTGACTACGCCGCTGTTTCAGCTTGATCTTGACAAGAAGAATGAGGCAAACAAGAGACACAACCACAAAGAAGGCCAGGAAAATTCCCATATCAAAGTACTCTGTGGGTTGCTTAAAAATTAAAAAGAAAATATTTTATTTCCTTTCTTCAGATCATACTCAAGTCTATTGTTCCTTTCTTTTCTCTGCTTTCTCAGTGATCATCATCAAATGTGTGCAGTCACAATGGCAAAAGTCAAGGTACACTTATTCCATTCATTAGCTAGGATTTTATGAGCTACAACCTGGATTTAATTTGTCACAAGTGAATGAAATACATAATCACAGTATTACAGGGTGTCAGGGGTTGGAAGGGACCTTGGAGATCTTCGAGTCCAACCCCCCTGACAGAGCAGGATCAGATAATCCAGCCCAGGTCACAAAGGAACGTATCCAGGCGGGTTTTGAAAATCTTCAGAGCAGGAGATTCCACAACCTCTCTGGGGAGCCCGTTCCAGCGCTCTGTGACCCTTACAGTAAAGAAGTTCCTCCTCATGTTAAGGTGGAACCTCTTGTGGTCCAGCTTACATCCATTCCCCCTTGTTCTATCACAGGGCACGAGTGAGAAGAGGCTGTCCCTTTCCTCTTGACACTTAGCCCTCATATATTTATAAACATTTATCAAATCCCCTCTCAGGCTTCTCTTCTCCAGACTAAAGAGCCTCAGGTCTCTCAGCCCTTCTTCCTAAGGCAGGTGTTCCACTCCNATACTTCCTGAATTTCTCTACAAGGATGTTATGGGAGACTGTGTCAAAAGCCTTGCTAAGGTCAAGACAGACGACATCCACTGGTCTTCCTGCATCTATCCATCCAGTTACAATATCACAGAAGGCTATTAGATTAGTCAAGCATGACTTTCGCTTGGTAAATAAATCCATGCTGACTACTCCCGATAACCTTCTTCTCTCCCACGTGCCTAGAGATGACCTCCAGAATGATCCTCTCCATTGTTTTTCCAGGGATGGAGGTAAAGCTGACTGGCCTATAGTTTCCTGGAATCTCCTTCCTGCCAGTCACAAGTTGTCAAACTTACAGTGTCTCTGAACCAATCCCACAAAACTCAGGGTTTTTAACTGAATGAATCACACTAACACAAATTTTCATGATTTATTGGTTTGTTTGTATACTTAAGTGACTGAAAATCAACATTTGAATTTTCAGTGAATGGCCCACTTTTCAAACATATTCCTTAACAGAAGAATTCCATAATAATGCAACAAAACCAAAGTGGTAACTGGGACATAGCTGACTTCTACCTTGTTCTCCTTTGGTAAGCTACACGTAGAGAGTGTTAAAAATAACTCTAGAAAAACTATTTTATATCACAATTACAAATATCAGATATAAAATAATTAACCCACGTTTAAAATACCACACAGAATTATTAGTTAACACAGGGCAGACTACCTTACAAATCTGAAATACCAGGAATGTGCAAGAATTGACCTCATCAATGTTTATAAATACATAAAGGGTGAGTGCCAGGAGGATGGAGCCAGGCTCTTCTCGGTGATGCCCGATGACAGGACAAGGGGCAATGGGTGGAAGCTGAGGCACAGGAAGTTCCATGTAAACATGAGGAGGAACTTTTTCAGTGTGAGGGTGACAGAGCCTGGGACAGGCTGCCCAGGGGATTGTGGAGTCTCCCTCTTTGGAGATATTCAAACCCCGCCTAGACGCGTTCCTGTGTGATCTGGTATAGGTGATCCTGCTCGGGCAGGGCGGTTGGACTGGATGATCTTTCGAGGTCCCTTCCAGCCCCTGACATTCTGTAATTAAGTTATTCAACTAAGAAAAAAGGAAAATTTCTATTATATAACATTTTAGCTGCTTATATATTCAAAATAATCCTTAGCAGAGACAGGAAATGCTACATTGTGGATTCTTTACTTACATCAATGGTAGCTGCTTGTCCACAGTGCAGCTGTTCAGTTTATTTAGATCAATAGAATTTCACATGCAAATTACAGAAGTGTAATACCTACATAAAGTTTCTTAAAAGTCTCACCCGTGGGGGGCGATGCTGAATCCTTGCTCGTGCCACTTTCTGCTTGTTAACTATGTTCATTAGCTTGACAGCATCAGCACCCTTCACATACACCACTGGTCTCTTCAGAGGGTCCTCTGAGCCCTGGTTCAACTAGAGAAAAAAAATATACTCAAAAGGCATGTTTCAGGAAAACTACCTCTCTTTTGGACAATGGATAGAATCAAGTAAAGGCATATGAATGTGGAATTGAGTCAAGCACCAATTTTTGTCTTCTAGAATAGACTTTCACTTAGAGTTACATCTGAATTAAACTTTTGACTTAAGCTGCCTTTTTTTTTTTACTAAGATTAAGGATAAGCAAATATTATTTCTGAACAGCAGCTTTAACTTAACCACATTATATGCTAGCGTATATATTAATGCTCCATTAAGTTAAACCTCATAATGAATAATAAAAATCCACCTGCTGAAAAAAAAAAAAATTTGGCCTTGCTACATTTTCTGGACCTTTTGTTTTTTCAGCCTCGTAGCTAAATTATTTACATCCAAGTTTCTTTGGCTTTCTGAACGATCGCACATCTGAGTCCTACCTTTCAGGCTCTTTGTACCTACCCAATTTATTGAAGTCTATAATTTCTGCTCAGCAAACTCTTTCAAACAGTTATTTGGGTTTTAGCAACCTCCAGTGTTTCTGATTGCAAGATGGGGGCCTTTAAGACAATGAATATGAGTAAATAGCTTAATTCAACCTGAAACCTCCTTCCAGGTCCAGGTAAAGTTTTTCTGAAATGGCAAATCATAGAATGCGGGTGGGAAGGCATCCCACGATTTCAACCTTCAGGTCAAGACAGGATCAACTACAATGTCAGAACAGGCTACTTAGGGTTTTATCCAGTCAGATGATGAAAACCTTCCAAGTCTGGAGACTCAATAACTTCTCTGGCCAACAAATCTAGAAAAACAAACTGCTAAGCTACATACGAGAGAAGGAAATAACACGACAAGTCAGTTGTTCTGTTACAAAATGGCATCAATAAATTCATATCGCTTATTCTGACCCACAGGAAAAATCCTAGTATGGAGGCTGGTAGACACAAAACAAGGAAGGCACTGAGAAGCAGGGGAAAGGAATGAGATTACAGTAAAATTACACCCTCAGTAAACTTGCAGATGACACTAAGTAGGGTGGGAATATTGATTTGCTTGAGGCTAGGGAGGCTCTACAGAGGGACTTGGACAGACTGGATTGATGGGCTGAGGTCAATTGTATGAGCTTCAACAAGGCCAAGTGCCAGGTCCCGCACTTGGGCCATAACCACCCCAGGCAACACCACAGGCCTGGGGAGGAGTGGCTGGAAAGCTGCTTGGCAGAAAGGGACCTGGGGGTGCTGATCAACAAGCGGCTGAACATGAGCCAGCATGGCCAAGAAAGCCAAGGGCATCCTGTCTTATATTAGAAACAGTGTGGTCAGCAAGACTAGGAAAGTGATTGTCCATCTCTCCTCGGTGTTGGTGAGGCCACACCTCAAGTACTGTGTTCAGTTTTGGGCACCTCAGTACATAAAAAGAC
>VWZY01002397.1:92001-133597 GCA_013399075.1 Chloroceryle aenea
CCTAGTATTCGACTCTCTCAGTTCTAAGATGGCAGCCGCGGAACCCGGAGCGCACCTAGTGCTGGCGGACCCACTGCCCGCCTCAGGAAGTTGGTCGACAGCCACGAGGCCCCCCGGAAAGCCCGGCTGCCACGATGCCCTGCTTCCTCGCCCCCCAAGAACTAGCATAAAGCCAAAACGTATTTGAAAAGATCCTGTGCACTACTCAGTAATCAGGTCAGCTCAAAATAACACAGCAATTTAAGTTCCTCTGAAAATAATGCCAGTCTATAATAGGCATATCACTTATTTAGGGCATTTAAAGAGTGTCTGCCCCTGTATCGTTTTTCCTAAGCAAAGCGGCAAAAAACCTAGATCATAAATACAGACACGTGTTGGATGAGGGGGAATAAAAAAAAAGTTAACACTGGTACATGCTTTACCTTTACAACGCATGGGGTTGCACATTTCCTCACTTCAATTCCCACGCAATTGCCAGAAAGCAGCAACGACTGCCCAGCATATCCCTTTCTAAAATGATTTGTCTTCTGTAGTTTAAAATAAATTATGTAGCAGTATTCTTCCCCTCCTCCCCTTTTTTTTTTAAAGAGTAATTTAAAAAAAAGCAACTCAAATTATGATTCTTTGATCATGCTGACAGCTACCTCCACATCTTTCTTTGCATTTGGAGTCTGAAAGCCTACCCGATGAAGGGCAACGGACCCTGACCTGTCTGTTCTACATGGCCATCATATGCAAGCGCCATCATCAAAACTTACACTTTTTCTGTAGTGTTCCCACATCCCAGTTGGAGCCCCAGGGAAGTTACACGTTTCTTTGTACAGCAGCGTCTAACTAGCCGCTTGACATGTATCAACACAGGGCTCAGTTGTGCAAAAACACTGATGTGGACAGTGCTAAGCATGCCTTGGTCCTAGCAGCACAACTGGAAATGACAACAATCTTCAAGCCCTGCACTGGCACTTCAATCATTCTTTTGTCCTTAAACACACACATAATAAAACACAAATTATAGGTTAGATAGAAGTAGGTTTTCATAGGATAGAGAAAAGTCACTTGTCATCTTACTTGACAAGCAGGATCTTAACTCCTTCTCTGAAACTACTGTCATTTTTGTGTAAGGGAGACATTCATTTTTACAGGGGGAAACTGACTGTTCCTGGCATTTCCTTCTTCTGTTGTATGTAATGGTGGTGTTAAAACAATGATGGTTTGCACTCACAGTCTATGCTACTATGTCTAAGTGCTGTGGTTGGGATCTGCCTTACCTTTAAAAAAAACAACCACCTCTCAACCTTTTTCTGGTAGAAGGTGGTCAGCAGGGATACCTAAGAAAAATCTGGGAGTATACAGCTGGGGGAAAAAAAAAAAAAAGAAGAAAAAAATTAAAAAAGAAGAAGAAGAAATCTCCTCACTTTTTCTTCTTTCAGTTTTACAAATGAGGTTCCAAATTAGGAAATTTGTTAAAAAAACCACGGAGTCCTCCTTTATGCATCTATTGTCATGACTGGATATGGTAATGCCTGCAATATGGAGAAGATTCATGCTGTACACATGGCAGCCCTCTTTTCTTACGTGAGCTCTAACAAGCTCCTCTGACTGTGTATTCCCCAGTGGGGGAAACTAAGACAGTCAAACCCTCAATCTCATATTGCTTATTTTATGTACTCAAGGCATACCTCTGATTAAGTTGTTTCCTTTTGCATGTATTAGAACCACCTTGAGGCCCTGTCAATACTGATTACAATGCAGTGGGAAGGCCCTCAGAGGTGTGGACACTTGCAGTTCTGGTTTTCAGATCTGAGCAGTCAGTGGTAACTTTTGCAAATTCCTTTCACAGACCAGTTTCAGAATCCACCCATTAAATGCACCTACAATACTGCCAGAAGTACAGGTGCCAAAGAGAAGACAGCAACAACCAGCATTTTCAGTGGATATAGATAACAGATTGGCCATGCAGAAGTAGCCTTCATTACACATCTGGAGGGGAAGAATAAATCTTTTGAATTGCTGGAAGGGCAAACAGGAAGAGGTCCATTTTAGTGCCTGATAACATCATAAAGGGGTGATATGGTCAAAGCCACCTGATGAGAAATAGTATCTGTATTTAAAATTTACCCTAGAAATCTCGAGAAACAAAAGCAGTAAATGAAGCGCAGAGAATTTCCAGTCCATAACCACAATAAACATTCTGCAACCATGTATTGCAACTATCAGCAGCAGCATGTGCTTGAAGCTGTATTCCAATATCGATTCTAACATTTTCTTTTGTACTGATTTTACTTGTATACAGATTCAGACTCAACATGAATTCATGTTTCTGTGTATTGGTTTCAAGTGCTGTGATTTTTTTACCCTCTGAAAGTACATGCAAAATCAGCTTGGCTCAGAACTGCATCTAAATCTCTATTCTTGTTGGTAACAGAATTAAAAATAATTACCAGATTTGTTTGTTTTTCAATATTAATGCCATTTAAAAATCAGTATTTTCAAGTCTTCACAGTAGTTTCTATTGATTTTTTTCTTCTTTGTCTCTGACATACAAGAGCTTATAAATGGTTCAAAGACATGTCAGTTAATCATAAACCAGGCCTGGAGCAATCAAACAAGTCAGTGGTTCCCCTTAGAAAGCCAAAACCCCCAGGCTTCAAAATTCCACTGTCTTGTGCACTAATTGTACTACAAAACTAAACTAGTGTAAGTAGGCTGAAAATAAAAATGGCAAGAGAAGGATCATGAGGTTCTACTGGGCCTCATATCACAGCATGTCCAGAAGAATAAAAATCATTGCCTTGTCAATCTCACGGTCCTTGTTCAATCCACAGATCCAATCAAAGTAGAGCAGAACAAAATGCAAGACAGCAATGAAGGATTCTGCCCTTAATGCAACAAGTTCAGGGCTGTACAATGGAATTGAATCGCTTAGAATTAAATTGTACCATGAACAAAAGGTATCCCTGGTGCAGACAGAAAAGAGTATATACCCTAAAATATAACCCTAGGTTCCTATGTACATGCAAGTTGGGCCTGGTGGGGCAATCTAGTAATGCTTACGGACACCAGTCATGACTAAGGGACTGCAGAGAAAATTCAAAAACGTCTGTTTCTTTTGGATTGTTTATTTTGCTAACCCTTTACAGTAAAATTTATAGTTTAAGGTTGTAATTTGAATTAAGCCATCTGTTCAGTGGGGGAGAAGATGACAACAGCACATGAAGGCAATCGAGCTCATGAAGAATGCTGTCGAAATAACCAGCAAACATTTGTACTTGTCTGTATCATAACATATAGAAAATACGCACCCTGAGTATAACTATTTTTAAGAGTTCTGACTACTTTAGTTATCTTTTCAGATGGCACCTTAAATTTTTCTTTGTACATGAGCATTATAAAGAAATCCACCATTTGCTAGACTTTCTTCAAACACAGAGTAGACATTCGACTATCTTCTCTAGCTGAATGTTGGAACTCGGTACATAAATTGACCAGGAATACAAAACCCACCTCTTAATTTCCCCTTCCTCAATTCCTTGAACATCATCAGCCTAGGCCTTTATCAGAAGCCTTCTGCTGGAGAATACTCAAAAGAAAAATGTGAACAGAAGGATGCAGTATGTTTATTACACATTTTAAAATTACTTTTATTGCAAATATAATATTGGATTCATCTGTGTTTCTGTAGTGTTTTAATTTGCATAGAGACTGTCATGGAGAAGGGCTGATGAAAAGTTATTTTAGAGTGTATTTTAGACACCTACTTGTTATGAACTCATCATTGACAACAATTACCAATGAGATGCACATTAAATACTATCTCAGAATAAAAAGTGGAAGAATTCACTAGACCCTGTAAACTAGAGAGGATGAGAGGAAAAAGTATGAGGGAAGTATCTCTTCAAACCTCCAGGCCTGAGGATATTTTAGTTACTACCTCAAAGAACTTCCTTGTTGAGACAAATTTTCAACTTAAGGGACCAGATAATTATTAAACAGATGCACTGCTTCTTCTCATTCGTTCATATCAGAACAGTATGAAGGTTAGCCACTTGCTGACATATAGAAGGACCTTACATGCTTGCAGATATGAACATGGCAGAAATCTCCTCTTCTGCCTTCTAGTATGGCTTCATTCCAATTAATATGTCAGTTATTGCATGACAGTGGAGAACCAACGTGAGAAGAAAAGTTGCTTAAAAGGTCGCCATTGGAGGGAAGAACCATACCAACAATATTAGCCTTTTGTCATTACATTTACTTTTTTTGCGAAAGTTGGAATACCCTCACTCTCTACGGCTGTATTTATACACAAGGACATGACACTAATATAGTAAGTCGCAAAAGGCAAATAAATTACCGATCAGAGGATAACTTTGGTGCTGAAATAAGCATCAGGAGCCTACATTATCAGGGCATAACTTCTGCAGGGAGTTTTAAGGAGTCTTCAGTTAAGTATGGACAAACCCATGGAGTTCTACAGATAAGAAACCACTGGTTTTTACATAAAATGCATTCATTGATCTGCAGGTCTGGACAAGCAAATGTTGCTACCTCCAGTTTGGCATTTCAGTCACCTGAATGGCATTCTGCCCCTGATGCTCTCAAAACCTGCAACTTCTTCAGAAGAGAGGTATACCTTAAAGAACCCTAGTAAACTGAGCAGTGGGTGTGAACTACACTGCCATTCTATGGATGGAAGCATTAGATTTTTGATATGACAGAAATGTCATCACCTGGTTTGTTTGTTTGGGGTTTTTTTTAATGATTGTGACTTCTGCTTGGGATAAAGGTTCTCTCTTCAAGCCAAGTGTAATCTCCTACAGGAGCCAAGACACACATGGATTTCAGAAAGTTCTTTCCACCTTGATTCCATATTACATCACATCAGGCTTTAGAGTACTATACTTACTACTGCAAAAAGGAAAGTAGTCTTCACTGGAATACTCCTCCCCAATACTGGGCACAAGAGAGACATCCCATTAAGGAGGAGGGAAAAAAACCCAACCAAAAAAAAAAAAATTCAGCCAAATCTGACGGTATGTTTAAGAACACCAATATATTATAGGCTGCAAAAACATCAACTACAGTGGACATTACTTCTCAGATGACTGTGAAAATACGTCTGGAACACTATCTCCTGAAGTAAGGAAGAGAATGTGTGTTTCCTTTTGACATTTAACTATCCATAAAATGTTCAGTTAGCAGCAGCTGCTGTTGGGGAAAAGAAATATAATTTTATCTCATTAGCAAAATAAAACCCATTTCTAGCACAGACTCACAGTTGAACTTGCAAAAGCATGCAACATCAGCCACAGGCAAAGACACTCCAGTGAAACAGTCTGCTGCACTGTGATTACCATTGAGAATCTTGCACAAACCCTGCAGCATTGTATCAAATACACCTTTTCATTACAATTGTCAAATAACAACCCCTCCTTTTCCCCTCAAGAGTTAGAGAGAATACAGGCAACAGTATCTGAACAACACAGGCATCCCTTATTTCTCTCCTATGCTGCTATCAGGCTCAATCACCAAAAACACTTTTCCCCTTGAACTACCACTAGCGCTAGGAAGGCAGGCCACAGGCTAATTCTGCAGGGCAGAGGAAGAAGGAGAAAAGGACGTAATCTACTTTGCCAACAGCATGTTACAGATTAACTAACTGATGCCTCCGCTCTGTTAATGTACAATTGCCCAGTAATTTCAGAAATGAAGTCAAGCATAAGCAGGATGCCATCCCAAACCTTTTCTAAGGTAACAAAAATTCTCTGGCACTTTGGGATGTTGTATACATGTGCCCTATAGATACTGTATTACCTTTTTTTTTTTTTTTCCTTCCTCCTTAATGGGATGTCTCTGTTGTGCCCAGTAATGAGGAGGCGTATTCCCGCATTGCAAAAATTGCTTTATCAATTAAGAAGTATAGAAAAAGAAAATGAAAAGCAGTATTCTTAAATTTAAAAGTATAATCACAGTTGAAAAATCAATGTACTTCTCAAAAACAAAAAAGAAACCACAAAGAAACAAAAAACCCAACCAACCAACCAACCAACAACAAAGTCAAACAAAAAACCACCAAAGAAACTAAACCTTAAAATTAATTATATACTTCTGGTTTAAGAAAAATATCACCTCGTGTAGTACGTAATCACATTGATAATATCCATACCACTCAGTAACAAGAAAACTCCAAAGTATCTCTCATTTCTGGGGTTAGGGAGAAACACTACAATCTGTTCTGATGACAACATGAAAAAGACATTTGTTTAATCTTGAACACAGTGAAGTCTGCTGGTTAGAAAGCTCTTGTGATTCATTTGATTTCCCAAAAATCTGCCCTCTACTATCACACATCATTCTTGCTGCTAAGAGAAGGTACAGTCACAAAGAGAAGGGTGAGTACTGGAAGAGAGGTAAGGAAGGGACTGAGGTCTTGAACTAGACCACACATTCACAGAGAACCCATCACACTCAGTAGGAGGCAGATGCATGGCATTCATGGCAACTGATACAATTACAAATAAATTCTGCTACATTTTATAACCCTTCAAGATTTTTTAGGGAAACAGAATTCCTGTACACAGTTACCTCCAAAATGCTATGGTCACAAGATGAGTGTATATTTGAAACTAGGTAATTCTTTATCTTTGCACTGAAGGTGTACTGAAAGTAGAAGAACTAGAAAGACCAAACTAAACCTAACATAATTAAGTAAACATACGTACAAGCATGCTGTGGTGCTGAGAGAAGTCAAGAAAAATGGAGATACGGCAATGTGTTGGAGGGGTTGTAAATTAAAGGAACTGTTAACCCCAACCACTGTAAGAAGCCATCCTGACAGTACCCAAAATGTGTAAATAATTAGAATGTACCAAAGTTCCTCCTATCTCAGATATGCAAGGCATGTGCTTGAATAGAGTACTACCTGAAAATCTTTAATGTATTGGTACATACATCAAAAGGGAAAGCAAATTATAAGAATTACGTCTTGCATTTAAAACAGGAGATGGCAAAACTTTCAAAAATTTTAAGTCCTGCAGGAATTCCATCCAATCTCCATTAATTCAATGGGGAAATATGATCCCTCTGAGAAACAAGCCTCACCTTACAGCAGAAAGTTCTTCTCAACAAAACTACAGTTTTGTATCATGGTTCCCAACTTTAGGTACGTAAATGAATACTGCAGGAAAAAGGAGAAATTTCAAATAGATTCAGCATATGTGAAATTATGTACAGAATGGGTCTGAGGCATTTACAGCAGCATATTCAAGATACACTGACACATCTAAATTAACCAAAAATTATTTGAAAGGCTGAAGAGCTTTGTCCTCCTTAATATTATACTGCTATCCTCTGTCTGGAAGGTAGGACAAGATGAGCAGGACCACAGCTCACCAAAAGCACTGAGAAGAAATAACAGCAAGTGTAACTAAGCATGAGAAATTAGGACTGATTTGGGCCAATTCTGGGTATATGCCTATTTTTGAAATGTAAAAAATTGACAGGAATTCAGTGTCTTCTGCTTAGCTTCGTATGTCTTGCTTAGCGTCATCCTCAGGTAGCTGACCCCCATCCGTAGGTTGGTATCTACTGCAACCAAGGGCATTTTAGAGATAATGCAATCATCATCTAAGGTGATGAAACAGTCGATCAAGTCTCAATAGTGACAAAAAATGCAGTGGTCTTTGCAGGGTTATTAAGTGTCCACATGCAGTCTGTGAGAGTAGGTTCAGACAGACATGGTATATACCTAGGTAAGCTGTCAAGCAGCATATGTGTTTTCAGTTATACACATACTAGAATTCAAATACTGTAGTGCATTGCCCTGGAGGTTCTGTCCTCTCTGTAAGGGATGAGCATCTGCATCCAAGGCTACAGAATATGCATGTTACCCCCACTCAGGGGCTTCTGCCTTTCTGAATGACCAAAGATGTGTAAAATTCCCTCAGTATCCAGTAAAATACTACTGATTTGAGATCCTCCCTCCCCCTCGCCCTGTCCCCTAGAAGAATCAGCATGGGCAGTACAATCAGTAGTAAAAAGATGCATAGTGGGCAAGTATTCCAGTTCATCTAGCAACTTTCCATGGGCTGGCAAATAAAAGATGACATGGTCCCAAACTGTGGTGGACCCTTGGTTTGTTGATGTTATTAACTTTTCTTTTCTTTTTNAATTTTAAAAAAAGGAGAGATTAAAAAGAAAAGTGGAGGATTTTTGTTACAAAGGGAAACTGGAAATTTCTCTCCACACAAGCAGAGACATGGTTGTATTGCAGAGGCCTCGGGGTAAGGATTAAAGAAAAACAAAACAGAAACCCTTCCATCTCTAATTAGGGTCTTCATTTGCCAAAGAGCCATTCCACAGCGGGAGGAATTACATTCAGGCCGTTGCTTGGATAACGTCTCCCAGCAGGTTGGCTCCTCAGAGCAGGCTACTCTGAGCCAACAATTTCTGGTTACTTGGACGCAAGCAGCCTGCATATTGTTTTAACTGGCCCGGCTTTTGCAGCCAGCTTCACTGAAGAACAATCTTCTATTCAGAATGCAGAGATAAAAGCTTCACTTGGTTTGAGTTTGTCCCCAGTTTCTTTCTCCCTTTCTTTTTTTAAACATGGGAATTATAGGTTCTGGAGTTTGTATTATTTCTCTTGTAGACATCAATGTTTTTCCCCCTCTAGCCACTTGCTTCTTTGCCAGTGAAGGCTGCTGTCTGGAGTCCAGCCATTCATCAGCCCCTACCTCATCATTAACACTGTGGTGCTGGCGGTCACAGCTCATTGCTGGCAACAGGAAATCCTAACTTGCAAGAGGTTAACCACAGCCCATAAACAGCCAGGCTGGCTCATTAGTCCCTTACAGTCAGCTGAGGGGACCCTCTGGGAGTTTTAACACTGTTCATGGATTCAAGACTCTATACGTTCTGTGCTCTTCACAAATGCCTTGCCTTCCACCACCCCTTAAAAGCTTGCTACATGGATCCTCAGGGATAAGGTCCATCTTTTTTTCCTATCCAAAGCTAACTAAGTTCTTAGAGCATTTTGAAAAATTTAACGTCTCTGATGTACTCTCTTGGCTTACCAATTGACCAAAACACCAAAGGGCCAACAACAGAGACATTAATGCACTAGCATACAGATAGACTTTGATATTTTTAATAGTTTTGGTGAGTCTCATATCCATATTGAGTAAGGCAACAGCTATGGAAATGTTGGTAATACAAACCTAATCTGTCTAGAGAATGCATACCGCAAATATGTCCAGCCCTAATTGTCAAGAAATAACCTGCTAGAATTGCAAATGGCTTGGCCTGTGCCCACATTGACCAAAAAGCCCACTTCAGTTCACAGTATGATCACCTGATTCATTTGGAGTTGATTCCATAACTTAGTACAAACATTGAATCATCATGTCATCCAATCAGGCACCTCTAGATGATATCCATCTGGTCATCATGAAGACAAAATGTTTAGAGCAGAGAAACAGTTTCTGGCAAATTACCTCAAAGGAGTAGGATATGAAACAGAGTTTGTGTTATAATAGGTTTTTCTCTTTCCTCCCTTTCAATCTCATGAAAATCATTGCAAAACAATCCCACTTTATGTCTTCAATTTCTTATGATCCACTATTTTCTACCACTGCTGATTTAATCTGCCCATCTTTTACTCTCAATATCAGAGTCCCTCTGATGCAGCTCTGGCTACATTCCCCAGTTCTCCAATTTATTACAAAGCCTTCTGTATCTCAGTGGAACAATATTAGGTGTGTCACTCATTTGTCAAGTCCAATGTAATTCTATTCCCAGTCTCCATATATGCTCCTTATTTTCTTCACTTTCTGACCCATTTATCGGATTCTGCTTGCCAGCCTTCTTTTGTGCTCGTTTCTGCACTCCCAACATACTTGCACTTACTTGCCCACTCACTTTTGTGCTTCAAACTCCATTTCTGTAGTTCTTCCAACATGTCTGCCATTGTGCATTTCTCCTGTTAGAGAAATAGGTAGATTCTGCATGTAAAATAAAAATCTCTCTCAATTTTCGAGAGGCTCACAAGGCACATAGAATCATGAGGGTCCAAAAACTTAAGAAACATAAAACATTTACATATTTTTCTTTGTATGTGGAGCATATATTATAAAATTTCTCCTTAGACTTTACTCAGTTTGGACTTCATTATTTCACTGGGAGCTTTGACTGAGCAAAGACTGCAGTAACACATGTTGTGCAATGACAGTTGCTTCTTTAGCTTAAGGGAGAAGCAGCTGTGTTCCACAGTTAGTTGGAAAGGAGCGAAGATGGTGGTGGGGACTGCAACTCAACTCCAAAAGTGGACATTTATTTAAGTAATCAATCCAACAATAGCAAATCTAAGAAGTGCCCAGAGTGCAAAACCTAAGACACAGCCTTTTTTCATGAGTAGCTGTTGCTTTTAATAACTGTGCAGTTAACACAAAAAAGGAAATTAGTAAAATAATACAATAACAGATTGCTGACCCTAGTTGGCAATGGAAAGGGCTCACTATCACCCGCAAATTAAAATCTGATAGATCTACTTCTGAACTGCATAATCTGTTTCAGTCCTTGTTTGTCCATTCCTTTGTTCACGTCTCTCTTGGGCTTTGATCCAGCTCTTTTCTGTCCTTTTATATCTCTCACTGTACGATCCCTACACAACAGAAACTTTCAGAAGACTGAGGTCTCCAAAATTTAATTGGCCTGCTTGTCAGTTTTTTACCTGTGCTCAACCCTTCCCTTCTCTCCTCAAAGGGATTGCTGAAATTAAGGTGGAAAGTAGTCATATAATGAGAGGAATTCAAGAGGGAAGACATGAGAAAGGTGCATATGAAGTAAAGACTATAGTGATGAGACTGCTGCTTCATGCCACATCCCCATGTTCTCTGCAGCCAAACACTTACTGCAACATTTCTTCCCTTTTCATTCCCGTTCAAATCCCTTTTTTAATCTGTTAAAATAAGTCTGTTGTTAAGCGTATGGTCTGTGGCAGAGGCAAGGAGATGGGAAGCAGAAATACACAAAGTTTTGGCAAAACCATTTTACTTTATGCAATTTTTTTGATTGTTTTTCAGGAATACGCACTTGTCCCTATCACGAAGATTATGAGGACTGACTGTTTCTGTCTGTCATAATGAAAATCCAGCTTCTTCTGGAAAAAACATCTATTATCCCCCATTCTCATCTATGCAGTTTTGTTAGAACTTAAGAAAACATGTCAATATACTGTAGAGATCTGATCTCATTGCTAGCACTGGGCAAGTAAGAAACAAGAATGTTAAAAGATAACACAACAAATATTTGCATAAGTAACAGCATCACTTCAAATACATGGGGTTTTTAGATGTTTTATGGTTGTTTAAAATGGATGTTAACATTTCAGGTGTCCTGGACATTATAAATTATAATGAAGTTGGAAAAAACAAGAAACAACCAGTATAATATTATAGTACTTATGTTCTTCTTTAAGAGTTTTAGGGAAATTGTAAATCTCCCTCTTTGTTTCTCAATATATTCTTTAGAACAAATATAGTAAGAAAAACACATGTATGGCAGATATTACAATTACATATATTACTTTTCACAGTTAACTCTAATTTTAGGCAGTGCTAAGACAACAAATCATGGAAATGAAAAATTTAAATGCAAAGTTAATGGAGAGTCCCTTAAAGAATGTGACTGATTCAGAAGGTCAGAATCTTTAACACTAGCCAAGATGCTATTTTTCACACACTTTTTGTTGTTGTTTAGTGTTGTTTCATTAGAAAACAATGGGATTGATAAACAGTGTAATTTGCATTTTGATCAGAGTTTTGGCATATGCAATGTAGATCAACTGGTCCACAGCCAAAGGAATCTAGTCTCATTCAAGAAACTTCTGCTTCCTAACAACTTCCTTCTCAACACAGAATGTCTGAGAATTCAAACCAACTAAGATTAAGTTTCTTCTCAGACTGTAGATTGATGGTTTTAGGCCAGCACTGCCATCAGAAAGAACAGTCCTTTCTACACACCTTATACTTGTTCCTACATCCATTGGACACTATGCTGCTGACACAAACTTTCACGTAGCCACACAGTTAAACAAGCCAACAGAATACCCAACCACCTTGGAAGTCACCCATACTATTACTCTTCAGCTAGACCAATTGAAATTTGCTACAGTGTTTGAGACTACTGCCTTGAAATTAATTCCAAGTGCTTTTTAGGTGCTGTTTACAAATAAGAAACACAGGCTGACTAACCTGTGGAATAGATACCTTAAGTGGAATGTCAACAACTTCAATCGTTTTAAGTTTTGCTAACTTGACAGTATCTTCCACTGCATGTGGCACAGGACCCATAAAATGGGATTCCGCAGCTGTCATTACCAGTTGAAAGTATCTGAACAAGCAGAGACTTGGAAACATCAATCAATGGTTTTAGACTTATTTCTCATTAATTTTAGATCTTAATCTACTACATAGCTCGGTCCTGATTTCTGAATAAATTCAGCATGGAAGAGTGTTTGTCTAAATTCCATATGCATTTCTACAACTGAACTGAATCAATTTCTACAGGAAATTATCCACACTGTATATAAAGCTATTAGTGTTATACAGAAAGAAAAGGTATGCTTTTATACAGTGACTGCAATTCTAATTTTATATATAACTTATATTTTATTTATTAAAACATATTTAGGCCATTAGAATAAAGGTGTCAGACAATTTTGTTTATTTTCCCTTTCTTTTTTTATTACTTTCAGTAACTCCAAAAGAAAAAGATTAAAATTATCTCCCCACAGGCACTCCTGTTCCTCGAGTCTTAGAACAGGTCATTTTTTATTCAGGAACTAAAAGTACTAACATAGTCCCATGATTTCTCATTTATGGACCTTGTAAGTATCTTTATATTTAGACTAAATTGTTAGACAAAAGGTTAGGAATCACACTTAAGAGTGTTTAATGAAGACTTAAGTTAGGATGATTTAATCCCCAACCTAAGTACTATCATCATAATGATGATGTGGCAAAGCAAGAGATTCTTCTAGATAGCATTTCTGTAAATGTTTTTGTAAATAAACTCTTAAAAGAGAGAAAATAAGTGAATGGATACTGGAAGAACTGTTAGGAATTTCCTTGTATTCCAGATTCTTTTGATCTGAAGAGAACAGGAAGCTGTAATAGCAGGAACATCCTCTCTGTTAAGTTCTACTCAGATGTACATCCTCAAATACACACAACCTATTAATACAGAGGAAGAGTCTCTTCAGCAGTCCCTGGAAGAGAAACAAGAACAAAATCCTTCCCTGTGGACTTTCATGCCTGCAGAAAGGGAAGAAGTGCTACTTCTAGGCAAATCTTCTGCATTTTTGTACTCTCTATCCTTTACAGAAATAAAACCACAACTAACCAAACACAAAAAAACTACAATACCATAGAACAATGGCATTGCTCGGCTATACTTCACTGTCTTGACAAATGTCATTTACTTCAAAAATGACCAGGGCAAGGGAAGTACAGGGGGTTTGCACACTGGAATGTGCAGGACACGTGAAGGTACTGCTATGACAAATACAGTTGATGCAGACAATCCTCTGTCATTCCCCTTCTAGCTCTATTCAGGAGCTCATGAGATCAGTGAAACCCAGGCCTTTGCTTCGCCTGCATGCAGCACTGCCTTGAACAGGACTACACTGTGATCAAAGGCAATGTTAAATCACAGCTGCCACACACACCCCTTCCCAATCAGGGTCCACTTTCCATGGGCACTTTATCAAGAGATATATTTTTTTAAACTCTTTCATTTCCATTACACCATATAAATCTGACTAAGGATGAGCAAGTAAAAAAATCTGTATGGAAATGGACATACTAAATTCTGTATAGCTAACAAAAAAAAAACAAAAAACAAACACCCCAAACCAAAACACCCCAAATCAAAAAAGATAACAACTAAAAATGACAACAGTGAAGACATACATCTTTGTACGAGATTTGAGTCACAGAATATAGCTCTATGAACAGCTTTAAAATAGTCTCTGCTTTCTACTTCACAATATTCAAAACTTTCCACAATATCATCTCTATTTTCTTTCTTCTCCTTTACTATTGAACTGAACAAAACCTCATCATTTATTCCTTCACATATGCATTCATTCCACCATACGGTCACAAGCAATAATGTTTTTGCTTCTACTGTTGTATCACTCAAAACAAATATTCACCAGGTTTAGTGAAATGAGTTTAAATTGGTTTCCTTAAAACAGGAATTACAAATTATTTTATGGTTTGACTTAGTCTGAGTTTTTAAACACATTAAGATAGACTTGAAATGACATTACATACATAAGAAAGATGGATAAAGTAATTGTCAGCTGANGCTCCTCCCTTCGTCCGAAGTTACACTGTTGGAGCATGCGTGCTGGCAGGCAAAGGAGAAGTCTCATTGTGCTGTATGCAGAGAAGGCAGGAATTCCAGGAGGGGAAAGGTTCCCTTTGAAGCACATGGCATGAAGAGCTTCCCAGTGACCATGGCAACAGCTCAGTGGGTTCCCAGCCTGAGAACCAAGCAAAACACCCCAAATCAAAAAAGATAACAACTAAAAATGACAACAGTGAAGACATACATCTTTGTACGAGATTTGAGTCACAGAATATAGCTCTATGAACAGCTTTAAAATAGTCTCTGCTTTCTACTTCACAATATTCAAAACTTTCCACAATATCATCTCTATTTTCTTTCTTCTCCTTTACTATTGAACTGAACAAAACCTCATCATTTATTCCTTCACATATGCATTCATTCCACCATACGGTCACAAGCAATAATGTTTTTGCTTCTACTGTTGTATCACTCAAAACAAATATTCACCAGGTTTAGTGAAATGAGTTTAAATTGGTTTCCTTAAAACAGGAATTACAAATTATTTTATGGTTTGACTTAGTCTGAGTTTTTAAACACATTAAGATAGACTTGAAATGACATTACATACATAAGAAAGATGGATAAAGTAATTGTCAGCTGAGCCAAAATAACTCTCCATGTGTATCCTCTTAGTTCATGGCAGAGATAAGGCTATCCCACTAACTTTCTCAGTGAAAAGTGTCCAAATGAAATAGAATTGACCATGTGCCATAAGCTGGAAAGTGAAGAGCATACACACATAACTGCCAGAGACTTTATTTTGACCAAAATTGTTGAGGCGGATTTTCAATTATGCACATGTTAGATTTAAAAGAAAGCAAGTGCTTAACTTCTCTCACCTCCCTGGCACCAATACTATTCCTACTATCAAATCAGTATCTCAGACTGATCCAACCACATCACTTTCCCAACAAAGGACATTTGGCTTTCTTTTCACAGAATAGCTTCTAATGGCATTAGGATCTAAGAATAGACACTAGAGAATCCCAGTGGCAATTCCTGCACTAGGAAATAAATGGGAACTGAAAGCAAGAGATTTATCTGCTTCCAGCAGGAGGTATAATTGATCACAGTCAGACTTCGCCAGACAAAGCAGAATTCCTGTGGTCTAGAAGTTCAGATGTCCTACATACTCAATTTTGTGCACTCTACTACATCTTTTAAGGATGTAAGAATATTCACCTTCAGTAAAATCTTACTGTTAACCACCTACATCATTCATGCAGATGTGTGTATAACAAGGGCTTACTTTGCCATTTATCTTACTTGCATAATACTTGAATACCGGCAACACCAGTAAAGCTGAAATTCAAGTATTCATGTATCCAAGAGGACAGCATGTTTCTAAAATATTGCATCGGCCCTGCATCTTGTAACACACACATTATGTCCACAATAGGTATTGCAGTCGTGTGGGCCTACTTTATAGAATTTTGGAAAACCGCAATTCTACTGAAAGTCAAACAACAAGGATTTGTCTGGAGATCAAATAGTGCAGGACAAGCTGCCCTGGGGACAGAAAATAAACAAATATCAAACAAAACATAGCCATTTGCACCACAATGCATGGAAAATGAACTTCTCAAACACCCAGACAAACACAATGCAATTTATTCCCACTGGTAAAATAAGCAAACTGACTTAATTGACAAACCTGCAGGAAGCTCATAGCTGATGCTCCTGCTGCTATCTGCACTCAACGATATTTTTGTAAGCCTGAGAAGTCCTTCTAAATCAGGACTAACTTGAGCATAGAGAAGGCTGAACAAAAGGGTAGCAGAGAAAAGATGAAGAGGAGACACTACAGCAGCAAGCATGAAAATGGGAACAAGTATTTCAGGAAGAGTAGGAAAATGGTGACATGAAAATACAGAGCTAGGAGATGCATTACAGTTACTGAGAAGCAAGCACTGCTAAGAACCCTGGCCAGTCTTTTTTCACCTGTTGAAATTACTGCACGTAAACTGACACACAGGAAACACTGTGCCCAACTCTCTGGACACACCCTATTCGGGATGCAGGAGTCACATCACCATCATTGTGCATCAAAGTAGATGCTACAGAGTACCTGAAGCAAAGCCAGGGCCTGCTGTTCAGCAGGCCAAGCTTCAGGAAGCTAAGATCAGCAGATACTCATGTGTACTCAATTCTGGAGACTGGTGTGGCTTTGGGGACATGGGGTGTGTAGAGGACATGGTGGTATTTGGGTTCATACCAGTGGATAAGGCAAGCAATGTCAGTATGTCAGAAAATATTCATACCATTGTTTGCGCAGGGTATCTATGGTTTCTACTTTGTTCATGCAGTTTGCATACCTACTGCCTCACATGCTTTTCAAGATCCTGACAGATGAGACTGTACAGATTCCTTTCTTAAATGGCTTTCCCCAAGACTCGGCTTACTCCTGGACTTTACTTATGGATTACTATGCATTTTTCAGTACTCATCTTCTCTAATTCCCATGCTCACAACACCTTATCCTCAGATATTATCCTCCTAAAAGCAAAGAAGCATCATCTGGAATTTCTGTGAAATAAAAAATTATTCCAAGCTATTAAAAAAAGTTTTATTATATTGAAATTCAACGGAAAGGGCAGTCACTTCTTAAGGATGTTTCTCACCATGCACCACAAGCTAAACCTGCATCCAATTTTAGACAAGCAGATGGTTTCGCACTTCCTTTGAAATATCGGGAGTTTATAAGTTTTCTTTATAAATACACAGATACAAGTTTGACCTACAAAATGTCAACCCAGGATTTTACTTCCTGCCTGATAAACTAGATTTTCACTGCTTACCCTAGGTCACCAACACTATGCTACCAAAATCTCAGCAACTTGGGCCAGATGAATTTTAGAATGAAGCCCAGTGATTTTATGCTTTTTCAACTACTCAGATACCTGCAGAACTTGTGGCCTATACTCTTTCACACACTTCCAACTACTCTAGACTTCAAATCTCAACATATAGCCACCTCAATCCTCAAAAACTGTAAGCTGAGAAAAAAAGGACAGCTTTCTACTTTTATTTTCAACATATCACATATCAGAAAGCTGACTGCATCCTGGGCTGCTTCCTCAGAAGTGTGACTAGCAGGTCGAGGGAGGAGATTCTGCCCCTCTGCTCCTCTCTTGTGAAACCCCACGTGGAGTATGGCATTCAGCTCTGAGGCCCCCAGCATAAGAAAGACATGGACCTGTTGGAGCAGGTCCAGAAGAGGGCCACAAACATGATCAGAGCGCTGGAATCCCTACCCTATGAGGACAGGCTTTTAGAGAGCATTGGGGTTGTTCAGCCTGAAGAAAAGAAGGCTCTGGGGAGTCGTCTTTTATAGCAGCATTTCAGTACTTAAATGGGACCTACTGGAAAGATGGAGAGGGACTCTTGATCAGGGAGTATAGTTATAGTAATGTTTTCAAACTGAAAGAGGGTAAATTCAGATTAGCTATTAGGAATAGCTTCTTCACTGTGAGGGTGGTGAGACACTGGGACAGGTTGCCCAGGGAAGCTGTGGATGCCCCATCCCTGGATATGTCCAAGGCCAGGCTGCACAGGGCTTTAAGCAACCTGGCTGACCCTTCCCATGGCAGGCAGGGTCAAACCAGATGATCTTTAAGGTCCCTTCCAAACCAAACCATTCTGTTCTATATCTGGCAGCAGGAAAGATTGCTTACTGACTTCACCTCATATAGAAAAGGAAAGTGTCTTGCAAGGAATTCATATTTCAGAGGCTATATTCCATAGGGAGATGCCATCAACGTGTATGTTCTTAGTTCTTTGACCAATACTATATGATTCACTTTTTATTAGAGATATCTATCCTGCAATTAAAGCAAAGAAATCTCTCCTAGTGTTGAAGACATAATTTCCCCCCCAAAAGGAAATGAATATATGTCTTCTAAGAAAATGTACCTAAGGATCCCTAAGATCAAGAAAGCAATGTGTGCACTCAGCTCCACTTCACCATCACTATCAACATTATGACATTATCTTTCCCTGAAGCTAGTGTAAAAATAGGCAAAACAGGAGTATCTCATGGAGTACATGGAGTTTTCTCGTATTTTATTTCTTGATGATTTTTCTCAGCATGGAACTCACCCTTCCAAGAAACAGTTACATACTGCATTTACCTAAAACTACCCCCTTACCTTTCCTAAGACAGTGAGGCATGGCTTAGGCTCCAACTCTGGCTGTTCCAGTTTCACCACTCCTACCCAGCCATATTCATATAGGTCTTCCTCATCATTGCTATTACAC
Source organism: Chloroceryle aenea (assembly GCA_013399075.1). Classification (NCBI taxonomy): domain Eukaryota; kingdom Metazoa; phylum Chordata; class Aves; order Coraciiformes; family Cerylidae; genus Chloroceryle; species Chloroceryle aenea. The sequence continues at coordinate 110,674 of VWZY01002397.1, forward strand.
AGTCCAAGTGGATGCATCTGAAATAGAATGAGAAAGAAACCTTTACACTATCGGTAGAAATGAAAAAAACATACAGATTGGTTTTGAATACCTCAGTTTATTACAAATACACTTTTATTTATTAAAGTACATGAGAAAACTGAAACATAAGGCTGCATATAAGAATTCAGTAAATTTCTGAGACATGCTGTGAGTACAGAAACATGGAATGTTATGTGAGCTCACTGTCATCTTGTTTATGAAAAATATATGGCTCACAATTAAATGCTGTTATAAATCTTTTTCTCAGATATAAAATAATCAAATACAAAGCTCCACTTCGCATTGAAAAACACCTTTCCTTGCAAACTGACAGAAATAATACAAACTGTTTTGCAGTGTCACTCAAAAAAATTTACATGCCATAAAATCCAGAACCAAAGTTTGAGAGGCATCAACTTTTTTAAATATTTGAACAATATTGTCTTTTGTAACATGTCTATCATGTAGTTCAAAATAAGGTACAAGAAACTTCCTAAATATTGTGGAACAGCCTTTATTTTTTTCTGAACCCATAAGAGGGGGAGCTATCATCATAAAGGGAGAAACTTCAGTCTCCTTTTAGATACTTGTTTCTTACAGAAGGCAACAATACATATTTGCTTGAATTTCAGATATTCAATCTCTTCCTCCTACCAACACACTGTATTTGCTCTAATTTTATTATGGCAAGGAGCTTCCTATCCATTGATTTTTTTCTTTTTAACTTCCTTTGTCTTTTCCAAGTTTGGTGTCCTTCATCAGGATAATATCTTTGTGTACAAATTGGGTGTGAAACATTTAACTTTTTACATGATGTACTATGTTCTCCTTGTTCTCTTTTTCCTTCATCTAAAATCTCAGCTTTTTCACAGGCCCTTGCCTAAGCATTGTCCGGGCTGAAACATATATGCAGAAAAAAACTTTTTAAAAAAAAAATCTGTACTTTACCCAGCCTCATGCTTTTCCTTAAATACCACTTTTGCCAAACTAGTTGAAGAAAACCACAAACTGGTATCAACCCTATGGCAATTCTGTTTTCCAGTAGGCAATTATAATGGCAGGAAATTATACTGCTTAATAATAACCTATCATGTTTTTATATATATATATCACTAATCCATGAAAAGTAGCACCATGGATCACTAATCCTGCCATCACTTCCACATCACCAGCTTTTTCTTTTTCCTTTTCTTTCATGTTCTATACTTTGACTTTCATTTTGCAAGTGATTCAACACAAGGAGAGCTCTTCATATTATCTTGTGGGTCCCTGACTTTCTGAATAATTTGAGTGACTACTGTGAGACTTGGGAAACTTGATGATCTGACACAATACAGAGGTTTTCCTACCACTCACTATTTTTCAAATTCATCACCAAATCACCTGTATTTTGGCAAAAAAAGAAAAAAAAAAAAATCAACCCACTGTAGGCAGATAGAGTAGAATTCTCTGCCCAATTCATACTTATGAGTTCCTGTTACACATTGAGCTGTCTACAGCCTCACATGGATGAGCAGCAGTTCAGTTTGCTCTGTTCAACAGCTTGGCACAGGTACTATCACTGGAAGATGAACCACTCCACTCCTTAAACTCACCATCTGATGGATAAACTATTCACCACAGAAATAAAAACAGGGCACGGAGTCAGGCAGACAGTGCTCTCTTCAAAATTGCCAAGATATATACCCCAACATAATTAACCCCAAAAGGAGTCCATGGGATCCTTTAAGTAAATGCAAAGCTTTAATCTATATTAAATGCCTAAAGAAATGGAGAACCATTCCCTTGATGTAATTCCATTGACATACTCTGTATCAATTAAGCTTTGAAACCATAAGCCATATCTAGTTCAAAATCCTTGAAATGTTCTGGGGCACTTTCTACATGCTTGAAAGGACAAAACTGAAACCACAACTCGGGAGCTTTTATCCAAGGTTACAAAATCTGTATACACTGCTATGGGTTTAAAATAACTTCAAAAAGAGCCGCACAAATTTTAAGTGGGTTAGCGTTACAGAGCAAACAGTAAACCAACAGAGGAGGAACATTTTACCCTGTAACTCTATCACCTTAAAAAAATCCTGATTAAAAAAACCTTCCACCCTTTTGTACCTCCCCCCCCAATCTGCCAGAATAAGGCTTTATAGCTTTACAAACCAGCGTATGAACAGCTCAGCGTCTTTCTATACACTATCATGAGTGTATAGAATCATTTCTGTCTGCCCACTTTAGTCCAGAAAACATCTTGGAAGAAGGCCAAGTGGAACAGAAAATTCTTTCCACGGCCACTTTTCTCCAGAATAGTTATTTTATAAGACCTTCCAAGTGTGAATAGCCCTTTAGATCATAGTCACCAAGCACAAGTCACCTTCTGCAATTCTGTCCCTGCAAATCAGGGTACTTGCAAAGTTGAAAGAGCCTCTTCTCTTCCTTTTACAAAGCCTGCACTTCCTTACCTTTCAAAGGAAATTGGTGATTTTGTCTCCTTCTCAGTCAGACAATAGTGGCTGACAAAAATGTCCCAAACACCTGAGAAGACAGCCTTCCTATTTAGAGGCCAAAAAGCTGCAAATTACACACAATTCCAAAACCAGTTACATATTTGCAGTGTAGAATATTAAAGACCTCTGAATATGGTTTTCAAGACAGTCTGGAATTTGCAGAAGTCAAGCACTCAGTATACCTAGCTCAAGCTTCTCACCTTCAACTACAGGGCATATATTCTATGGAGAACAGAATGCCCAGGCATTTAGCAAAATCAGAGTTGTGTTTCTGAACACTCCCGTCTACTTCAAAGAGTTAGGTGGCCTGGAAAGGAACCTACGTACATTTTAGTAGACAAAAATCAGAGGCCTGGAAGCAGCAGAGCCCTCAAAACTCAAATAGCCTCCATACTTGTACAAAGAACTGACAAATCACTTAAAAAGCTTTGCTAAATCTTTGGAGTGTCACAGCTAACAATTCCTTATGATTTTAGACTAAATAGGAAAAAAAAAAAAAAAAGCTTTTCAATCATTATATAAATATTAACTTGATGCCTTTTGGGAAGGGAAGGGCAAGACACAGATTTAACACTCCAACGTAGTTAACAATATGGTTAGACCCCCATGGAAAGAGTGTAACTATCCAGAATAAATAATTTCCTGTAATAAGAAACATGACCAGAAGAAATAAACATGAGAACTAGTCAAAGAGAAAGATGGGGAAACATGCATGAGGAAACATAACACCATTTTTAAAGAGGGAAAAAAGGAAGATCCAGAGGACTATATACCTGCCAAGATCACGCTCAAAGCTATGCACACAGAAAACAGACATGACTGGTGACATCAAACATAGCTTCACTAAGGGCAACTCGTGCCTGACAAACTCAGTGGCCTTCTACAGAGGGGTTACAGCACTGGTGGAAAAGCTGCTCTTCAGCAACTGACATCATCTGCCTGGACTTGTGCAAAGCATTTCATACTGTCCCGCACAAACATCTTTGTCTATAAAATGGAGACACATGGATTTGATGGGTGAACCACTCAGTGGAGATAAAGCATTGGCTGAATGGTCACACTCAGATGCCGTTCACATAGTTGTATTCACCCTGAAGGAAAGAAATTTTCACATTATTGTGCAAATCCATGAACTGAACTCCCACAGAACACACACTTTCACTCACAAACTATAGCAAGCTTGTACTATGAACTAGTTACTAGAAGGAAGCTGTGCTCTGGCTTGCAAACAAAAACAAACAGCTGTTAGAGAAGAATTCTCCTCCAACATGGCCATGCTGGCTACTACCATTGCTGTGTGAGGACAAATGGGACCAGAGCAAGTGGATTCCATTTTGTAGTCCCAGGAACAGAATGTCTACCTTACATTTCCTATCAGTGCACAGAACACTGAAGCAGTGAGAAAACTGAAGTTTATTAAACCACCATACAATGGCAAAGTGATCTGCAGATAAGAATCCTCAAACCCAAACCCAAAGCACAAAGTAAGCAGTAAGCAAAACTAACAAGGGTGCCACAGGCCCCATGATGACAAATACAGGGAACTTACTAGGTACATCTGAAAGTATAAGAACTCCCAAGGATTTTCCTGAATCACACTGAAATCTCATCAGAGTAATTACAAAATAAATTATTCCAGCAGCACTTTCAAAGTCTGTATATTGCAGGAAGAGACAATTGACAAAAATCTTGCACTGTTCAATTTTAAAAATGTGCATTGCAAAGCTGAACTGTTCCTAGACAGTATGTTCCAATGAATCTGAAGATCTACAGGACAAACACAAATATCAGCGAAGAGGTAAGTCAGACATATTAGTCATCAGCTCTGCATAACAATTAACACAAGTTAATATTCATATTCAAGTACCCAGTGTCAGCTCTTTTAATAAAATGTTATAATAAAAGTCAATGACAGGTTTGTACAATTTACTAATCTTATCATAACCAGAACACAGAAGCATGACCTCTGTCCCCATCCTCCAGCATCATTTCCTCTGGGCTCCTTGTGGACTTTAGTGGCAGCACTCTTGACATCTTCTCTCTGGGTTCTCTCATCTGTTCACATTGTTTAGATTTCAGGTTTTTAATACAGATCATTTAAACCTCCATTCAAACCTGCCTCTACATCAACCTTGTCCCTATCTCATAGATATCCTCATGGATAAATCACCAAAAACAACCTGATCACCTTCCTGAAAATTCTGTCCCTACATCACCTGCCAAGATGATTCACATTCACTTCTCCCCATCGCAAATAAAAAAAAAAGGTGGTTTTTTTTTTTTTTCTTCAGGGAAGGAACATCTCTTCTTTATACACCAACTCATCAATTTCCATCTTACATACTGTAACTTCCTTCTCTCTGAAGACACCAAGACCTGGAGTAACATTTCAGACCCGCACTGGTAGAATCATGTTCATGATGCATCACTCTGAGCATGCTATTTCTCTTCTCTGCAGAAATTTCTCTCTGGCTTTACATCCCAGCCAACAGTAATTCATCCACACTTCATACTGAAACTCAAAGACTAACACAAAAGCCAGCTTCAGTGGTCCATTCATAGGGTTGTTTGATTTTGTTTTTTTCCAATTCATACTACACATAAGGATTCCAAAAGTCCTAAACAAAAAACAAAACACACAGACAAAAAACAAAGGGTACATTCACACCAGGTGAAGATCAGAAGTGAGCTTCAACCTTCAAGCCACTAAATCCACATAGTATATCATGCCACCAGATATTTATTGGCTTGGGTGTGGAAGCAGGACAGTCATGTCACATCAGGGTGATCCCACTACATTGATTTGAGGCCTGTGCTAGCATGGATAAAACCACACTTTAATTTCTGTGTCTTATATAGTTCCAGTAGTTTGCAGAGAGACAGAGCATGTAAACACCGTAAAGAGATTCTCTAATTTCAGTTCCACCAAAAACAACACAACCCTAACAGCTCTTCCACTTTCCTTCCAAGACATCGGTTCTATTACAAGCCAGATCTGAATAACAAGATTCCGTGTTATCTTCCCAAACTTTCTTCTGGCTGAATTCTTCATCACAAATTCAATTCTTTAAATCCCAAAAAGCACAAAGCATTGTTCCTTTTCCTCCACCTTTTGAGCACAAACTAGCTGAAAGATTGCCCATGTTATACACATGCCTTTACTGAGCAGCTGTGTAGCTTTAGTGGCATGACCTCTGCTCCACTCTTCAAATGCTTCCTGAAATATGGCAGTACAGAAACATAGCAAGGAACATACAAAGCTTAGAAATGGTGCTCTGGTCAGAGCAACACCAGATCAGTAACAATCAAAATAAACAACAACTTCTTTACTAAATTTACTTATTTATTTTTCCCATTCTTTTCTTACTTAAATTTTAGTCATCTTCCAAATCAAGCTGCTAATGTCTCCCTCTGTGCTTAATCCCCTTTTACATCACAGGCATCCCCTTTAATCAGGCATTTTATCTCCTGACAGGTAATAAGACAGGAGATACAAGGTGCAGAATTTTTCATTAATTTTTGGATTTTTATCCCATATTTGAGGTTGACCTGATTAAAAAAAAAAACAACCAAAACAAATAATCTCTCAGATTTAATAAGTCTCCTAGATACCTATTCACCTTTTGTTTATTCTCATTGTTCCACTGATTCTACCACAAAAGGCAGTCCTATCCACTCACACGTAACATGCACCAACAGAATCTGTGGCTGATTTTTGTCAGTTATGCAGCATACAATGAATAAACATACACCTATAAAGCCAGGCAAAGATTTAAATATATGTCAGAGCACCATAAGTAGCTCTCTGCATGACCTGGAACTTCAGTTGGTAAGACTGCTATAAGGACTTTCAACCTTTCTGCGGCAGAGAATTAATGTGCAGAGCAGCATTACATATAGTTCCCATTCATGAAACAAAGGTCAGGGTACCAAGGCATCCTTTTCAAAAAAAATAAAGTATGATTTCTTCATGTCCATGGAGGAGTATGTGCTATAAAATTCTGAAGTATATGCTAGCAGAACCAGATTTGATATTGCCTGTCTACACTAAAGTTACATCCCACCCTGTAAAGCTAATATCAGACCACATACTGGACTGCAAACCAACTGTCCACTTCTGTACAGCTGTTTGCATGCATTGCAAGTGGGGGACTGGAGAACAGTAGGGATGGTTCATTCACACTGTTGATACAGCTGTCACAATGAACTGAAATAACATACACTCAGATTTTGAAAATTATCTGCAAAGCTTATTTCCACAGGACACATGCAAGAACTCTGGAATGGAAGTGATGGATTTCAGGTTTCCTTGCTCTAGATTTTACCTTTTTCTAGAGCGATAATCTTTTCTTAGCATCAACAGTAAATTACTCTATTGGGTATAATACTGTTAAAGACAGCTTCTTTCTACACCTAACAGAACTCTAATTTTCCTCATTTATAGTCTTGGATGTATAAGATGTGTGTTTAAGATTTCCAGCAACTACTCAGCAGCATTAAAAGTTTCTGATAGCCCAAAAGCAAGGTCTAACCCTCACAGAACCAGGCACATCAGTAAAGGCAAATATATACACGCTCTGGAATACTGGCTTGCCAAAAATGCAGGCTTTGTTAAACTGTATGAAAAACATCACCTGAACAAAGTTATGACGGTGCATTCACTTTGTCCTTGTTCTTATTCATACAGGACTAGATCTCTTCCGAAGAAGACTTTTCTTGCAAGTCAAGTTGCCCCAAATTACATGGGTTTATGTAACAGTTTTTGTTTAGTATGTGGTTTTAATCAGAGCCTTTCAGTGCCCTCAGATGACAAACTGTGAGGTATCATGCATGTAGTGATGCTTGAAGTAGAATTGAAGGAGAAACTTGTGACAGTTTCCCACTCAAAAATCATTAGAAAACAAGTGAAGGATATCAAGCAAGATGTATTTTCACTATAACACTACAGATAAAACCAGAGCTATTGATTCTTCCACTTGTGACAACTAACCAAAGGGGAGGAACCCAAAAAAAAACCCACCAAACAAAACCAGCCAAAACAAACCCCACAGAGTACCAGCTCATACTCAGTGAGAAATGTGGAAATTTCTGCCAGACAAATGATGAGAGATCAGCTCATCACGTACACTGCCTTACACCAAGACAGCCTAGAAACTGGCCCAGTCCTGCACAATAAAGTTTGTGCTTTGTCCCAGCAGGAACTACAGCTATGACAGCTCTATGACTTGGAACAATTACCCATGCACTCCTTAATTCCACTGAAAAACACCTAACCTGTCTGTTGTCCCCCAAGCCTACTTTCTGCCAGCTTCAGAACACAGAAAGAATGTAGGAATTTGAGATTTATCCAATGGAGACAAAATCACATAAAATCAGCACTTAAAGGAATTAAATCTAGAGCTCACTAGCAGAACTCTTTCTGTCTTCAGTCTACTTCAGTGATGAGATCAAACCTAACTAAGTCTTTGCTACATACTGTTATTACCTGAAAAAAAAAAAGTCTCCACTTTATTCACATGAGCAGAAAATCAACTCTGACAAGGAACAGAGCTCAGGGCCAGAGAGAGTGGCACGGGGTTGAGAGGAAAAAAGTAGAAATCTATAGAGGTTGTCATCAGGGCACAATGTAAGTCTTTTTAGAGCAAAGGCAAAATTCCAGGCTAATACCCTCTAGTGAGAACAGTGACTGTACTAGTATAAAGTCTTTCAGTAGATTTTATTTATTAAAATAATCAATATGAGACCCAGAAGGCTGCAGAATGGTCAATTTAGAGTTAACAACACCCTTTTTTTTAATTTCCTCTGAAATTTTACCTTCTTACCCATTATAAGAGAAAATGCTTCTGAAGGAGTAAAAATATTCCTTTGCACTGATTCTCCAGGATAGACTTGAGTCATCTCAACTGAGATTTCCCACAGATTGTTGACACTACTCTGATTTTGATCTTCAGCATAACACAGCTACTAATACAACTGCATAACCACACAACTGTATTTGTTCCTACTCCTTACAAGTACAGTGGAATGAACTGAACTTTTCCATCTCCATTTACTCTTCTGCTCTGGCAGAGCAACCTGTTGCCAAAAAAGTGATTAAAGGTTTTTAACTGCAGTATTCCAACCCAGCATTACAAAGACCTCACGAGAAAGAAAAGGCCTAGGCTGTAGATTCCCTGTATCAGTGCTTTTTGAAAAAGGCATCAGTAGAATGTGCCGTTACACATGAACAGTCCAAAACCATAAAAATGGGGAGGATCTTTCAAGAACTAAAGAACAGGGTTTTTTCTTAAAAGAAGTTAGGAGTTGTTATCATCTCTACAGAGTGATAAAACATGAGGTTTTATGCTGGCTGCAGCTGGAACATAGCAGTCTTTTTAAAAAAGGTGAAAGCTGGAATGAATTACTCATCACCCTCTGCTCCTCTAGACCATGCAGGTCTGCTGTGCTGACAAACATTCAGCCTCCAGCTCCAGTACAAAACTACATTAAAAGACATTTTCTTTTCACTTGCAGACTTCTTTGTTTGTTTGTTTTGAAGAAGCACATCCTGCCAAAAACCAATTCACCACAAAACGTAACATTATAGGACCTGACTGTTTCAGCAGCACGCTTTTCTTGGCTATCAGTTGTGCCCGTGTGGTTCAACTCGGTGGTTAGCTTTGAACCCGCAAGTGGCTTCCACTGAACTTTCTCTATAGCAAGAGCATCAAGCATTCCTGAAATCCTCTCATAGTGTACTTTACTCCAGGAAGTATGCCAAAAGGGATGATGAGAAATCCAGTCTCTGCTGTGTTTAAATGTAAAAACAGAGCTAAGCAGTTGAACACATCGACTGTACAGAAACAGCCAGTAAAATTCTACAAAGCAAGACAGGCCAGTACTACACACAGTCCACCAGATCCTGTGAAAAGGAGCAGTAAACTCTGGAGAACAGCCAGAGTAGGTTTTGTTAACTAGGGGATCAGACCTTGTCACTGATCTAGTTGATCAAGAAGCAAGAAGCAGCATTATTTGCTTTCTCCTTTGACACAGGGACACCCAACCCGTGACTCACAAAATATGTGAAGGGCTTGGGAGCAATTCACCTGTACCATAGCCCAGCTTCAAATCCCTCAGGAGAAGAAAACTGCCAGATGAAAGACATACCTGGCAGCAGTAGCATATTCTCAGAAATCTTCCTGATAGGATTTCCCCGAGTCAGAGACACTACAGATACCCCAGCACACACAGAGTAACAGCTGTGTACAAAACTGTACATTCAGCACATCTGAATGGATTGGATTTACTGCACAAGCAGGTATCAAGTGTACTGCCCCACTATGCAGCTAGAGCAACCTACTGCAACAAAACAGCTGGACTCCAGTTATTTCAAACACTTAGCAAGGGAAGCTCCCAGCCCATTAAACACAAAGCTGGCCCCTCTTTTCTTCAAAGGGTCTCCAAAGCAAAACTCCATGAAAGGATGTGCATACCCAAGACACCTTCAGGGCAGATTTCTTATCTCAAGAATTTAAGTGCTTTGATTAGACTGAATTATCCTACCACAATATTGAAAGAGCAAAGGGGAACAAAGTCATGTCTATAGCTGTGTGTTTTTGTGTGGAGAGATTCTGGCAAAACATGAAGGCACAATGCCATTAAGGACAGGGGAAACTGGAGGGAAAATTAAGAGTAAGATAATGCCTTCATAGATTACTTTGACAGAAGAAGGCTGCCAGTAGCTATATAGTAAAACAAAAGAGTTCTGGCCCTATACAGAGTAAGACAGGCCCCAAAAATGCACTAATGGCCAGAACTTTAGACATAATCATAACTGGCTGGGAAAAATAGGATTACCTTACTTCTCATGAACAACTACATAGCACTCAAGTGGAGACTTAAAACTGCAAGTATCAGGTCAGTGCCATATAATCTCATTGGCGTGAACTGAAGGCCACATATGTAGTTACAAATATTTTGCAAGTAAGTTTTCCAGCAGAAAATGAAGTAGGAAGTATGAAGAGACCCTGACAAACATTGCACCATGTAATGGGGTCTATTTGTTCAACTTCGGGAGTGTTTGGGACCCAGAAATAATGCATGTAGCTATTCAACTCTCAAAAAAACCCAACAACAACAACAACAAAAAAAACCCCAAAACACATACACCCAAACAAACAAACAAACAAAAAAACACAAACCAAAGGGCTGACCAAAACTGTTCATATAAGGAAACCTAGAAGAAATTTTCATTGGCATTCCCTTGTCAAAAGCACACAAGTTGCAGACTTAGAACTATTTTCACTGAGATGTCAATTGCAGGAGTATGAGGAGAAACTAAAAAGACAACATACATATGTGCAGGCACCAGAGAAGGTAGCATTTTATTTCACAAAAGTACACAACTCTGTGAAAATTCTCTGAGCTACTAATTTCCAGAATGTATCTTATCAGGAAACTTTAGCAAACAGATTGAAAAATCTCATGATGAGCCAAAATTTCAGAGTATTCTAAGTCTCCAGACCAATAGTAACTGTACTTTGTATGTGTGGACTGATGTGTGACTGATCTCCGGACTCAGTACAATTCACTTTTCTGACACATAATCTGGTCCTGGTTTTTCCAGGAAGTTCCTGATGTTACTTAAGAGTTTAAGTTGACTTGTTTCTCTAGAGTCCTCTAAGACCCCTGGCAAGGTGAGATTCATTCTCTATTTTTCAGTCAGCTGCTAGCAAGCATATCTGGTTTCCTTGCATTCAGAGTTGAGAAGAACTGTGCTAGATGAATGGATAAAGAAAGGGAAGAAGAGAAAGATGAGTTAAAAATAGCACAAATTAATTCCAAGGCATCCTTTAAATTTTAAAGAAAGAAATGAAGTAACCTCAGTAACTGCCATGCATCAAAACAACATGAGTATGATAGGACATGCAGAGCTCCTACATGAGACTGACATCATCAGCCTGGAATTGCTTCTTTGTCTATAAAATGGAGACACGTGGATTTGACTGGTGGACCACGCAGTGGATAAGGAATCAAGTGAATGGTCACATTCAGCACAAGAGTTCAATGGCCCAGTGTCTGAGCAGAGACCAGTGAAGAGTGGTGGCCCTCGGGGGTCCGTCCTGGGACCGGTATTATTTAACATCGTTGCTGGGGATATGGACAGTGGGATTGAGTGTATCCTCAGCAAGTTTTCCGATGACACCAAGCTGAGTGGGGTCGCTTATACTCTAGAGGGAAAGGATGCTAGACCAGAAGGACCCCGACAAGCTAGAGACGGGGGTCTGTGCAAGCCTCATTAAAGTTCAACAAGGGCAAGTGCAAGATCCTACCCCTGGACCGGAACAATCCCCACTATCAATACAAGCTTGGGGAAGAAGCAATAGAGAGCAGCCCTGCAGAAAAGGACTTGGGGGTGCTGGTAGATGAGAAGCTGGACATGAGCAGACAGTGTGTGCTTGCAGCCCAGAAAGACAATTGCATCTTTGCTGCATCCCCAGCAGTGTGTCCAGCAGGTCAAGGGAGGAGATTCTGGCCCTCTCTTGTGAAACCCCACATGGAGTATGGCATTGAGCTCTGATGCCTCCAGCATAAGAAAGACATGGACCTATTGGAGCAAGTCTAGAGGAGGGTCACAAATACTATCAGGGGGCTGGTACATCTCCCCTATGAGGCCAGGCTAAGGAAGCTGGGTCTGTACAACCTGGAGAAAAGAAGGCTCCAGGGAGCCCTTATAGCAGCCTTTCAGTACTTAAAACAGGGCCTTCAGGAAAGATGGGGAGTGACTCGATCAAAAAGTGTAGTGATAGGATGAGGAGTAATGCTTTCAAACTGAAAGAGCATAGATTTAGATTAGTGTTTTTCACTGTAAGGGTGGTGAGACATTGAAACATGTTGTAGATGCCCATTCCTGGATATGTTCAAGGCCAGGCTGAAAAGGGCTTTGAGCAACCTCATCTAGTGGAAGGTGTCTCTGTCCACCATGGGTAAACTAGATGATCTTCAACGTCCCTTCCAACCCAAACCGTTCTATGATTCTATGCCTAGAAAAAAAAAAATCAGCTCACTTAAAATAAGAGAGCTTTACTATGAAGTGAAAGAAAACTATTTGTGTAAAATTTCAATCTACTGTAGTTTGGTGGGGGTAAAACCTAAAAGGAAAAATATTTTGTATTTTATTTTCCATTTGTGATCTACACTGTTTGGTGGTGAAAGCTTGCATTGTCCAGCAGTCCTATCTTCCATAACTCCTGTTTCTGGTGATATGTGCTGACAGAGGTATCTATTGCAGTCAGCTCCAAAAATTAACATCTTCTCCAGACATGTGTAAGGCAGGTTAATTGCCACAAAGGCAAGGATCCCGTGGAATATATACATGATTACTTTATTTAAAGATACTATAAATTTCTTTAGAAGCTATGGTTGTTTTGATTCAGGAGAGTCTTTCAGCTCAGCTATAGACTAAAAAAGTGAAAACAAAAGGATGTGCTGTTTCACTAGTTGTTGATAGTTCATTATATATAAAGTAGCAGTTTAAGTGCCTTTCACACAGGGAGAGTTGTTTCAAAGTCTGCATTTTAGCACTGAAGAGAATGCTCCAGAGAAATGTTCCATGTAGATCTGAAAATGCATTAGAGCAAAGGTTGTTAACATAAACTCCATTTTGATCACGTTACTGTCTACAAAGCCAGAACATAGATAGCCACAGTCCTCCTCTAAAACAGAATGTAGGGGACTGATTATGCCACAAAGCACCTCAATAAATATTATAGCTTGTACAATGCCCACTGTCTGTCTCTCTCCTTTTCCAGTCTGTCCATGGGATGAGAAGAGCCTAAAGCTAGACATGCTTGTTCAGGCAGTCCTGGCTTTTCTACAGCAAGTCTTCTGGTTAGTTTCATCTCGCTCCAGTCAAGAAAAAACCCATTAAACTCCAACATTATTCGGTTAGTCATCTGCACACATTCTAACTGCCTGACCAGAAACAAAATCCTTCTGTATATCTATCAATCTACATTCTGATCAAAACCCTTGGAAGCATTTGTGAGTATCACAATCTCCCTTACTACACACTTCACAGACAACACCAGTTATACTGTCTGCTGCCCAAGGTTCAAGTGCATTTGTCCTGACAGAAAGACAAATGCAGTTAATCAGACCTGATGGAACAGATGTAGCTACCCCACACAAGGAAGGGTAGGTAAATGATCTTGAACAGGCTGAAGAAAGACTACAAAATTAAATCCAGTAAATATCATACTTCTATTTCAAAGGAAAACTTAGGTATACAGCAACAGCCAAAATGGAGAGTTATAATCTGCATAGCCTGCTTTTCCCCAGGTTGTGCAAGAATAAACAAATAACATGAAGAAGATAGGTACTGAGAACGCATCTATGTTGGATTTTGTTTAGAGAAGTACCCAAGGGAACACAAGCTTATCCGTGCCCTTGTCCTACAAAGTCTTTTATGTCCAAGGGAATAATTTATTAGTTTTACTACCTTATGTCTCTGTTTACTGTGTCTAGCTCAGGTGAAAGAAGAGAGGATGGGTTTCTCCTGGTTGCTTTCCAAACAGAAGATAATACTGGGAGATCCAATTAAAAAGCAATATTCCAGAAAAGGATGAACTAGTTACATGCACAGATACCTCCCTATTCTGATTTTGGGTGGTATGCTGCACTGGCACATTCCAACTGCATACACAGGCATATCCAAGTTACTTTCTTCACATTTGCTGTAAAATACCCTGTAATGTGTAACTCCTGACTTTATTCACCAACATTCAACAGCGCTGACAACTGCTCCTCTCTTCTCCACACAATTTTAATAAAGCCTAAAGAAACCTCAAGAGAGATTGAGTGCTGACACATTAAAGTGGTTTCATCATTGAGAAAAAAAAAGGTGAGAAAAGAGATGGCAAACTTTGTAAGTGTGTAAACACTGTTAGTTACTATGTTCTGTACTAAAACACCTCACCTGTTCACTGTAGTGAAAACTGGATGTTCATTCCTAAACCTTCTTTGATCCCTTCTTATCCTACAGCTACTGTTTCATCAGAATTTTGTCAGCATTTAACAAAGTCTGGTTCTTTGAATTTCCAAAAGTAATCAGTGTCTGTGCAAAATGCAACCCAGCCACAGGACTCTAGTGCGTCCCTTTATATTCCACACCACAGCCTTCATTAACAAGGTGATGCACTCTGTGCTGCCTCAGAGTGTGTGTTCACTGAGGCCAGAGGAACACAGAACATGCACACAGAAAAACATTGCCCTATAACTAAAAAGAATATTGTCCCTAAAAAGAGGGAAGGGGGAAGGGAACTAATGGGAGTAGATTGTTACAGGAAGAATGCAATGTCCTCACCAAAAAACTAATCAAACCTCCTTTGTCCTGTATATAAATGCCAAGGAGAAAATGTACATTTTTGCTGAAAACCATTTTCCATATTCAAGACAACATTTNCCAACACAAGAGAGACAACAGGCAAACAGCAAGAGGTCATCTTCAAAGGGCTGGTTGCCAAGGGAGGCCAGTGGAAAGAGCACAGGCATGTCCCCATCAAAGTCCAGCAGCTGTGAGAGAGAGACAGAGGTGCAGCTTCCCCTGGGGCTGCAAAGAAATTCAGAGATGGAGGGTAGTGCTGGAGCTGGCAATGTAAAATGGGTATCTTTGCACTTTGCAACAGGGAAAGCACAAGAGAGAAGGGTTATGCTATTTTAATCCTTCTCTCCACCCATATTTGCACTTCAGCTGCTTGAACTACTGTTTAAACTCTTCCAAGATAAATCCTGTAGAATCAGTGCAGAAGTAGGCAGAAGACAGCACCAAGAATCAACTTTCTGCTCAGTTCAAAATTAAAACTTTGGCTCAGTGACTACACACAGAACAAAGATGGAACAGGCACAGCAGACAATGCACAGCCTGCTGTATTTTTGTTACTTCTCCCAGAACACACAAACACATCTTAACAGTTGTAGCCTGGGAGACTGTCCCACAGTAAAAACCGTTTTCCAAGTAATACCTAACAAAGCATGTGTCATTTTTCTTGGAGAAAGTATGAGATAACAACACAGATGCCTAGACACCTGCAACATTTGCATAAAAAATTAGAAGCCAATGTATGAACAACCACAGATTCTGGTTCTCTGAGAACTTTTGCTCTTTGTATTAAATGAACACATGATGAGTGCATGTAAAGATTAAGCTAGTACTCAAATAAAGGAAAAGAAGCTGCAAATGCAAGCAGTGAAATCTAACAGATTAAGTAAAATCAGAAAGCAAACAGGAATCACAATTCCTCTATTATGAATAAAATTCTGACTTTTGTACTTCCCAGAAGCTAGGGACTACTCTGTTATAGAAAAATTATTGTCAGCGTCCCCTGAGAAGTAGCTTAATTAGCTGACAGAACTTCAAAATACAGTTGTTGAATTATCAGGTAATTATAGCATACAAATAATTTAATTATATTTACCTCTCACCTCATGCCTAGAATCTTCCCCAAAATAAAGAAAGAAGGGAAGCAGCTGGCTAGTTAAGGATGACACACTTCTTTAGCATGCATTTTGGAGCATGAAGTTTCAGTTGACATCAGAGAAAACAGTAGCTTGAGTGAAAATTCAAATACAGTCTGAACAAATCCTCTGGGATGCAATACAAAGATTGACAGGAGAGAAGCCTTTGCTATTTAGAAAGTTCTTGATTACCACCTTGACTGAAAGTCAGTCTGGAAGTACCACCAAGGAAGTGAAAAACACATCAGTGATAGATACAGTATTAGAGCTGTAGTCCTGATAGTCAGCACAAAAAAGCTTTTCAAGGCTGAAATGTAGTAGTTCATACCTATAAGATATATCCTATTTCTTAGGCCAGCATGTGAACTAATCTTGGAATAGTTACATAAAGACTCTTTCAAGATTCTTTAAACCATACAGTGTCTGGTTAATTTAAGTTCTTTTAGCCTGTGCCTCAGAAGATGCTCTCAAAATCTTCTAAGTATGATGAAAATACTGGTGCCCTTCACCATGGCTGGGCACATTAAACGGCCCAAAACAGTATCGATTTTGTGTGTTTCAAAGTGCTGTGCTAAACTTAATTATAAAAAGAAAGCCTGTTGTGAGCAGACTTAAATTCATTACTTAAGTGTCTATCACCACCAGGGGGTTTTAAGAGACTGAAACCAAGAACATGTGGAAAACCCTACACAGTGAACATTTATAAGTTTTGTATCTCTAAGAGCAGAGAAGAGAGTAAGGAATTGGCATGCACACACCAGAACTGATCTCCACCTATCTCACACAACACAAAGACCAAACTTGGAGTTGCGGTGCTTACACGGGTATCTGTCACCATGTCTTCAACATACTGAGTACCCCAGACAAAAACTTCCTTAAGAACCTAAAGTACTGTGTATCAGATTTGTTTCCTGTGAGTATTCCTAGCATGGCTTACTCTTAAGAAAAAAAAAAAAACAAAAAAACCCAAAAAAAACACCCCACATGTATTTACAATCACCATCTCTCTGAGACTGAGCTTCAGAGAGATGCTCTCAGCTCAGTGATAGGAGTCATGAGTAGCATGTCCCTAAAGCACAGACCCAAGAGAGGTCACATTCTTGCACTCGCTTCTCTTACCACGCAGACTAGACTTTTCAGTACCCAGTCTTCTCCTCCACTCCCTCTCTCACTTGCTCCCCCTACACTGCATTATTTCTAAGGAATATTATTTATTCATTTGTCTTCCTGTGAAACTACCTGCACTGCATACTCTGTACAGTCTTTCCTCACTCCTCTGCCACAAATCACACGCTAGCCCCCTGCTCAGTCCCAGTCTACTGCAAATCCTTTCACACTTCTCTTTTATGACATAAGAGGAAGAAAAACACTGAAATCAGCTATGGGTAATATAGGTCTTACCCGCACATTTTCTTTCATTTTGCTGCTACAGAGATAAGACTGTTTTGGACATCTCCCCTTCTCACCTTTGCACGCATTCCTCTGAAGCTTAACCTTTTTAAGTTTTCTAGATTTAGAAGTAAATGACATGATGATAACATTGGAATATTCCTGTACTGAATTTTATCATAAATTATACAGAACTCTCCTGCTCTCTACATTTGTCTTTAGCTTATGTTGCAACAACCAAAAAATGCTCAAGAAAAATACCTGTGACATTTGTTACAATCTGAAGGTAGTGAGTTCCATCTTGAAATGGTTTTCATTTACCTCTTGGTCAGATTTGTGTTTACACTTTATAAGCCACCCTGGAGCAACACACAAACTGGTAAAGTTTACAGATGATCTGTTTCAAACTCGTTACCACACATCTTCTCATATCCCAGTCTCCACTTTGTGTTCCAAATTTTCCTTATCTCTCCTCTCCAAGAGATATCACTTGTCCCTTTCTTTCAGTTTGACAACCTAGTATACACTTCAGTGAATGTTTCCAATTTATGACTTCTGCCCATGTGAAAAAATTTTAAGGTGTTGGGGAAATTTTAGAGGGAAAGGACCCAAATGATTCTGAAAGGACAGGTCTCCAAGAAGGTAGAGCCTCCTCTTTGTTTCTGGACTGTTTCCCTTCAACATTACATTCCAGTTAAGTAATGTCCCTTTAAAACTGTGGAGAAATCATTCCTTTCTCCCTCTGCTTAACTTCCTCATTTACAGTACAGGGAAAAGATGGCTGTGCCCAGAGAGTTACTGACTACTTAATAAAAAGTAGTGGCCAGTATTATGGCATATAAATCAGGTGCAGAGATGTTCCTGGAAACAGATTAAGGCTTAATGGTTTGGGTTTTTCCTATTTAAAAAAAAATAAAAATAAAAAAATCTTGTGCACCAGGCTTTCCATTTCAGGTAAAGCAATGAATAACTGCACTGTTTTCAGGGTCTTCTATTACAAGAATTCAGTGAATATTGAGAACTATATTATCAGATGGGAACACTCAAATCCACTGGGGAAAAAATGCCCTTCTTAAAACCAGCCACCTGATGGCAGCCTGTGGCTTCAGTCCTTTGTTCCAAGTGGCAACTGGCAACCATTTTGAATGAGATTAGCTCTACACTGAGTCACCACTGAAGAATGTTCTGTAGTAGGGAGAATGACTTCAAAATAAAAAGCTGTTCTTAATTCTAACGTACACATTGATGAAATAGTCACTATTCCCATTTCACACACTGAAATTCTTCCCTCTTTTAGCCTCAATTTGTTAAACTTTGCACAGCAAATAACCAACTTAGACATAAGCTGGTCTCCACAACTCAGTCCAGTGCACTATTCCAAATACCTTGTCAGCATACAAGGCTGACTTACTTACAATTTCAATCACTGCTCAGAGTCTATGCTTTGACATCTAGAACCAGAATGCTATTCTGCACTCAAAAAATTACCAGTCTTTCATTCTTTTCCTTCTTTCAAAGGCATTTGTAGAAACTTAACACTTGTCTGAAGCATTCATTTTATATTATTTAAAGTCAAACTATTAATAATAAAAGTTTCTGAAATTCTGGAGACCTTATGCACTTTCACTACAAAGGGGTTAATTCCCCAATCTAAGAGCAAAAGTCAACTGCACTGTGAATACAGAACCACAAAACTGGACTGTTTTACAGAACTATAAACCAAAACAGCTTTCCTCAGCTTTTCTCTAACACCATATTAATATACATGCTTATCATACTACAGCACCCTAATATATTGGGGAAAAAAACAAGGTGACAGAAATTTAACAAGGTACCCAAAATTTAAAATTTACCCAAGCTTTTTGTCCAAATGATTTTCTCTGACATTGCTGTTCTACATGGTCATTTTTATCCTAACTGTATAAGAATGCTAAGGCAGGAGTAGCACATGTTTCATACTTTAAGTGTGAAATTTAAGTTCAGTCTTACTCTTATTTACTTGTGCTGTATTTCAAGATACAATAGTTTTACCTCCTTCTTTCCCCATATCTTTATGAATTCCTCCCTCCTGTGGCCACTAATCTATTGCCTCATTTCACTTCTCTTCCAGACCACCCATTTTTTTTTTTTAAGCATATATATATATAAAAAAAAAAAAAAAAAACAAAAACAAACCAAAAAAAAAAACCAAAACAGCAACAACAAAAAAACCCAAACACCTCCCGCCTGTAGCACTGGTATGCAGCCCATGCTAATAAGTGCAGTACAGCTTTACAGCTTATTGGCTTTGGCTTAGCTATGTGTATCTACTGTTGGCACACCTCACCACTGAGGTATGCCTCACTGGTTGGGAAATTAATGGTGTAAACTCTACTCCAAGAATGCAGCAGCATGGGGTGAATGAGTGCTGTCTGCAGGACATTTCCCTCACATGTCAGAAAAAATGGGACAGTTCAGTGAATGAGGTAAGATCCTATGAAAAAAAGAAAATATAGTGCTGTGGTTAAAGAGGCTGAATGCTTCCCAGGAGACTGGAATGCTTCCTCTGCCACAGCAATCCTATGCAATGTTGGGCAAGTCATAAAAGCAGCCATACAGGGTGTGACCAAAAATCCAACAAGCACAGTACCCTATCTCTAACAGTGGCCAACTGCACAAGTTTGAAGAACATGAAAAGCAGAACAGATACAGAATGATTCTTCTTTCAGTAGAGTGTCTTAATTAAAGCTAGCAGTGATTAAAAGACTTCCAGAGCTAATACTTCACCCAGAACACTGTGTTTAATAGTAAGAAATGCATCTATGTTCTGTGATTTTGCCTAATCCCTTTTGGATGTCACCCACATTTTCAGTTCTTGAACTATCCTATAGTAACACACCTTACTGCTTTAAAAATATACAATCTTCTGCTAAGAATTCTCTGAAGATGTTATGTCAATATCACCGAGTACACTCTGATAGTCCTTCTACTGCAAGGAATAGTCAACAATTGTTCTTTGGTCACTGTCTCTACATCAGACTTCACTTAAATTCTTTTGTCAACAGCCTCTGTTCCCAAACTGATAAATAGTCATTTTCAGTGAGTGTTACATCACCACTACATGAGGCTGATCCACAGCTTGTGATCTACCCATTCCTCTTTCTACTCTCCCGTTCAAATTTTACGATGCACTGACATTAACTGCATACACCATTCAAGCTCTTGGAGCCCACTGATGCCCACAAGGTCTTTGCTGTCTGGTCCTTTCCTAGGAAAAGTAACACTGTAAATGAAAAATTACATTTTCAGTGTTACGTTAACAAGGGTAAGGTTTTCAGAATATACTTCATTCTTAAGAAGGAAAAGAAATCCTACCCACAACTTCAGAAGTCTTTTATGATCCCTCTTTGTTCTTCCTGGTCCATGCCTCCAGCTTGCATTACAATTAACCAAGATCAGCACTGATACATAACCCACTGTATATACAGCTGTGACTTGTTGGGGAGAATCCCTTTAACAAAGGTCTTTACATGGCACATTCAGGCAGAGATAAACACAGAGCAGGGTCTGCAGAAAATGTGACATACCCAGAAATAAAAACAAGGTCAATAGAATCTGTACTAGATCACAAAAATAAAGATAAAAGGCTAGGCATTGTGAAAAGAGCAACTACACTCAAACACATCTCTGTAATCCTCTGCCATTAAACTGCTAATTTTGTCCATAATATTTAAATAATTGTTGGCACTCATTTTTAAAAGTCCATGTAAGATTCCCTTCACTTCATCAGGCATTTAGAAAAAAGATTAGATATATATCCATAGAAAGATAATATATATTGTGAGCACCAAAGGCCACGTGAAAGAACAGGTGTGTTAGAAGAGCTGTGGTTAGGATGCTTTGGTGACTATCATGTCACCAGAGTGTATGGCCTCTGTCAGGTAGGTAGTAATAAATAAAAGTCTGTATCATCTGTCTTCAGACTGACAATCTGGCTAAAGCATCCCCTTCCATATTTTGGCTTCTTTCTAGTACCTAATACCACAAGATTGCATTGCCCTTTTTTTCAGAGCACCTCAAACCATCATAGCTACTATAGTACCAAAATAATCTATCAATGACTTCAAATCTGCCTCTTACTGACAGAAAAGGAAGCATTTTCAGGTCCAGGAGCCTCAAGAGAGTAAAGTTTTCTCAACATTAAGGAGCCAGCCCCTTACCCCCACCATTCTTGAAGGAATGTCAGCCCAGTACTAGCATTCAACTCTCTTGTTTAATACACTCAGTCAGATTCACAACAGTTTTTGTGCAAGATTACATCACCTTTCAGTAGCTAAGTTTATAAACTAGTCTGCTGTGCTTGAAATTAATCCTGTGCACTATGGACACACATTTACGAATAATTCAGCTGATAAGCTCCCCTTGCTGTCCTCTTCCAGTCTAGAAGAATGGAAAACTAATGTTGTCCATGTTCAGCTTTAAGGATGCATTTTGTCATCAGGCTAAAGTAGTGTGCTTTAAAACATGTCTGGAAGAAGAGATGGGAGATGAAGTTCTCCGTCTCCGTCCCCGCCCCCGGTTATAATTTATGGACCATAATTTACCTTCACCAACATTTTTAGGACACACTTGAATCTGATTTGTCACAAACAGGACTACAAATGAGAGGGCGTTACCTCTAAACAAACATGACAGACCACACAACTCCAGAAATTCACAGTCATTCAAACCAGGACTACGTCTCTGCATGAAGAGGGGACATACGGAATTCCTAGATTTGTACCTGCAATATTGTTGTTCAATAAAAAAGTTAGCACATTTTCTTCTAGATTAGCAGTATTTTCCCATTTCTTGAAACAAACGAACATTTGAATGAACAGGTCAGACACTGTAGCTGATGGTGGTACAGCTCCGTTCCTTTATAAATTCCCTCAAGCTAGAGCCTGCGTAAAACCCGCTTAAGAACAAACTCATCTGCTCACTATCATCATCAACTTCCTGTTCATTCATCAGTATGTGAATGGCTACAATAGGGCCATCGAGACAAAAGATGGCTTCAGAGGGAATGTGTGACAGAGGAAGAAGTTATATCAGCCTAACGCTCCTTTGTTCAAAGAGCTCTGAACATTAATAGCAGCTAAAGACGAGGCAGCTGCTGAACAGAATTAGAAAGAGACAGAAAGAACAATTACTTCCTGGCAACGCTTTTTTCCCTGCAGCTCAAAAAAGCCCTCTACAGAACTTAAGCTGAACAGTAAGAGAATGAGAAAAATTCTAGACATTTAGCCTTCCTTCCATTCCTGTTAGTGAGCAATTTAACTAAATACCTACCAGAGACACCATACAACTGTTGTTCTAGATCTCCCGCACCACGTGTATCAACCCTGACTCCTTTGCTCTCCAAAATTAAATACAATGGGACAGCGTGCAGCAACCCTCACAAGTTCTGCAAAACCAAAACTGATCTTCTTCGTGCCCTCTGAAATTCAGACAAGAAAGCTACAGGTGAAGAAATAGACTGGGGGGGGGGGGGGGGGGGG
>VWZY01002397.1:133625-162181 GCA_013399075.1 Chloroceryle aenea
CCAACACAAAATAAAAACAAACCACGGAAGAAAATGTCATCAAGGGCTCTCACAGATTAGTTGATGCCAGGACAAAGTCTTAAGCCACGAGTTGGTAGAGCATGAAGGCATGTCCTGCAGAATTCTCACCATGTGCTTGCTCGAATCTTGCATTCCTTCACAAGTATCTGCTACTGGCTTCTGCCAGAGTCACTGGAGCAGAGGAATTTTTTTTGGTTAACTTGGCGTGGCAGTTGTGTTAATTCACTTGGTTGCATGAATCAAAAGGCCATGGATACTGCTGACAGAAGTGGCTGCACAAACTCAGTAGAGCATACAGGAAATCAGTTAAAACCTCTTTTTTCATTCTATTGCTCACTTGAAGTAAAAGCATGGCAGAACCCTCCAATTCACCTTCTTCTATGGGTAAAGGAACCTCTGGTTTATTAACTGCTGTCTGCTACAACAGACTGGAACAGCCTGTCCCCCACATAGCTGGGTCAGATTCCCAAAAAGGAAGTATTTTAAAACATGAATAAATTCCCAGAAAATCATGGAAAATGCTAGGATTCCCACCCCTGGATTTTTCTCTAGCCATTCCATACCATGAGGGGAAAGTGCCTGCAGCAGCAATAAAAGCACATGTCAGAACCCATCTCAGAGCTCTGTAAGATGTGCAAATTTCCTGGTGCCTGAAGGTTTGGTAACTAGAAACCAAAATAAGAATATTTCAAGTGTACTGAAGCTCTTTCTACTAGTGTCAAGTATCAAATCAGACACATCTGTGGAAGGAGAATGGCAGAAGAGAGATTCAGGGGGGCGGAGAGAAGGAGTTTTGATGTCAACCAGCAAAATGGAGAGATTTCCACATGAGACAGAATAGGAATGCCAGTGTCATCCCACATACTCCACAATAAAGAGGATGCATCCTTTTTTGAGTAGGGAGCTCTTATTAAGATAATAAACTGACTTAGCAGACTATAAATGTAGCTTTGACCCCAGAATGAAGCACAATAGTTAACAATATATGCAGTCATCTTTCCCTCATGATAGATTTTCAGACTCAGAATGCCACAATTTTGGGTGCTAATCTGAACTGCACTACAAATAGTCTTATGGCTATGGGGGAAGGAAAGCTAGAGATTTTGCCAGATAGAATTAACCACTGTGGTTTCTGGCATCCTGGAATACATTTTGGGACTGAGATAATCCCATTAGATCTTTCTTCTAAAACAATCAGTAAATGAAACACTGCAGAATGGTGATGCTCTTCTTCAGTTTTGGAGTTAACAGCTTCCCAGAGGCTAATGGGCACAGCTCTCCCTCCCACAGGGACTGGTTCGGGCCCTCTAGTCATGCAGGCATACCCAAATTCAATACAAAGAGCAGATACATGCAGACTTTGCTCACCATCCAAGCAGAAGAGCTTGTTTTTGCCTGAGCCCCAAACATGTCCCTTCCAACCCCTAGGATTCTGTGATTCTGTGATTCTGTGATGTACAAAATTAATACAACTACATTAACTAATATATGTCATCTCTCTGGTAATACTCATTCAAGCTTTGTGCCATGACCACAAGATTACATAAGTTTTGGACATCAGACTGCACTAGCTCTATCTGTCACCTTTATAATCAAAACAGAGGTTCAGAAACACACTTCTGCAGCTGCAGCTTATAGAGAAGCGAGGTTTGCAGAGAAGAATGGAAACTCCTACCATCTCTGCACATCTGCTTCAGAAAAGCCACACCTCTCTTTCCCATATACACAAAAGGGAGGAATAACTGTCTCTTTCCCATTGAGTTTGTGCCTGAACAGCTTGCGCTTGCACCTCTAACTCCAGCTTGCCTGTGCTCAACTTCTTTTCATACAGATCTCAGAAATTTTTAACTAAAGTTCTCAAAAGAAAACAAAATAGTTTCCAATTTAATAAGGAAGGCACAGCCTGAAAACAAGCATTCCTTCCTTTGTCATTTTGCTACTTCATCCCACATGGACACCACAAGTGAGAGAATACCACATGTGCAAGTTGTGCAAAGTAAAATAAGGAAAACTGCAAGTTTGCAATTATTTCAAAATGCTCGACCTTCATACTATCTATGAAAATCTTCTATATATTCAGGTATCCCTGCTCTATCTCTGT
The DNA here is from genome assembly GCA_013399075.1 of Chloroceryle aenea. Classification (NCBI taxonomy): domain Eukaryota; kingdom Metazoa; phylum Chordata; class Aves; order Coraciiformes; family Cerylidae; genus Chloroceryle; species Chloroceryle aenea. The sequence continues at coordinate 135,748 of VWZY01002397.1, forward strand.
GGCACAAACTTCACCTCTCTAAACAAACAAGGACTGTCTTTGTGTCTTTGTTTAAATTAAGAAAAAAGAGGAAAAAAAAAGGGGGGGGGGGCGAAAACCCAACCTGTCCCACAGGCTGTGATTACATCAGCAAGTGTTCTCCTTTTCTCTATCAATCCTGCCTTACTCAGGCTTTGAAGAGCCTCTGTGTGCTGCTGCCATGTGCTTTGATCTTTCCATTTTATGCCCCAGGGCCAGCGCTGATAATATCTGCTTTGCCTGCACAGTTTTGGGAAAGGCAGTAGCACCCATTCCTGTCCAAGAGCAGCTTTGTTAACACACTGGAACAGCATCTGCACCCCTGTGACCCCAGAGAGGCAGACACATAAAAACTCAGTCAATGCACATATGCCTCTATAACAACATTTGGACAGACTACGTTTTTCTTCCTGCTAAAAAGTAGTTGAGTGTGACAACTTATTGTTAGGCTTCCAGCTAAGCAAAGCAAAGTCACTGTATGCCAGCGACGCAACCTAGACACTCTGGAGTTCTGCATTCTTGTTTCTCTAGACTTCATTTTGTCAAGGATATTTACGAATAGTATGAAGTCACATCAGCTTATATATCTCTTGTAACACAGAAGTGAGAAACATCCTCAGCATCAAACTGAAGTGTACCAATTATCACATCTCGGACAACATGGCAAACAGACCAGAGGTTTTCTTTAACTCCTGCAATTGTAAAGCCATGCAAAAAGACCTGCACAGCCAACAAGTAAGGAGCCAGGTAACTTCCCTTTGAAACTAGGGTCTAACACAGGTAAAAGCTTCTTGAAAAAAATAAAATAAACCAAAATACAATACCCAAAAATCTCATTCTGAAGTCTTTCACTTCTACTGTGGCACTAACCCTCGCTTTCTAGAAAATTAATGTGTTGGGTGTAGATCTTAAGTGAAGATTTTCAGTGACAGTTCTGGAACTAAACCTCTTTACTCAGATTCTTAGGCCTGTATTACTAGATATTTTCCCAGACACTTGAGTTGTTAAATGGGAAAGCAAGGTACTTCAGCTATTAATAAACAATCATTTCAAGGACAGAACCCTCCATATAACTAAATTCTGAACACTTCTGTGCTTAGAAAAAAAGCAGAGGTAGAACGATAAAGAGTGAGTAGCAGAGCAGCAGGAAAATAAACCTGGAGATCCTACCAACAGCTAAGTGTTGGATCCTTTAATGAATAAAGATGAAAGGATGGGATTACTAAGGGCAGTTAGGATAAATTTAACCTGAAACTTGGGAGATCTGACATAGAGAGCTATCATCATCATTCAACAGATACAGCTACGCATTATAATCTTACCTCTCAAACTGGTGGGTAAACTGCTTTTGACTGCCTCTTTGGTGGCACTGAGAATTTCTTTTCCTCAGTTTAATATAATGGCAACAACTGTATCACAGATTCAGATATTCAGTGCATATGCATTGAGAATACAGATACAGATATTGTCAAGAAATTATTCACCAAGAAGCAACCTATAACCCTAGAAAACCAGAGAGCAACTTCAGCTAGTCTAGTTCCACTGTTGGCAGCATCAGGAAACAGCAAATGCACTGGAGCCCAACTTGCACCAGGTTTTCATCTGTGAAGAGATCTGCTTTTAAGAAGCCATATCAAGCAATGTCATTCATAGTCATGTAGCATGCTGTATAACAAAGAAAGCTTCCTTCTGTACAGCATCATAAACCTAGTGGCTTTTCTTACAAACATTATGTCTTCCAAGTTCGTTTCAACCATCCTGGGCAAGTGCCAGATCTGCCATCATCCCATCAGACGTTTTATTGCTGAACTGAGAGATCAACATGTCTGAGGTACAGCAACAGGCTGAGATTTCTTAGGTCCTAGCAAACTGGTAAAAAAGGACTTCTGAAAGCTCTATCCAGACCATGCATTGTTCAAAAGAGTTTGAATTCCTTCCCCACCACTCGGTGAAGGTGATTCTTTCTCATGCCAGACAGCAGCAGTGCACACTTCACCACCAGATCAAATAAGAAGCAGCCAAGAAACTTCCCACAGGACCCCTATATTTGGTCTGCATTTATGTGAATGGATATTTGTAATCTATATTTATTGCAACCTGTCCCAATCCAAGAATTTTCCAAGAACTAAATAGCATTTGAAGAATTTCAAAAAGAAAGCCTTCATGCCGAGACAGTGAAGGCGAGAGCGAAAGAAACCCTGACCTTCTCTGCCACTTCAAACTGCAGTTGCAGGCAGCTGCTTGTTCCAAGCTAAGCCCACTACAAACTGTGAGCTGCAACCCCGTTCCAGGTTTTACCCTTAGCCGCTCCTCCCAGTACTTCAAAGGAAAAGTATTTTTGTACAGCCCAGCAAGGAGTGTAAACTGCCCAGCTGCTTCCAAAGCATGATTTAACCCTTAAGTACCAAATATGCTATGCTTTTAGCAGGTGATTTGTGTGTAAAAAACCCGAACAAACAAAAAAAACAACCAACAAAGCAACCAAACAAAAAACACCCCCCCCCAAAAAAAAACCAAACCTACTAGGAGCCTAAATATTAAGTCTGCTGTGTTAATCAATTAACTGAAAAGTAACATACCAATAGTCATCTTCCCATTCCTCTCCCTCTGTTTTTTGAGAGAAGGAAAAGGGTAGAGAAACTAGAAGTTCTAAACCAAAATTTTGTTTCAAGCAGATTCTTTCCATAACAGATCAGAATTTTGCTTAAGTGGCTAGAAAATGCCATTTCTCTCAGTAATGTACAGTCAGCTGAAAGTATCAAAACGCCTTCTCAAACTGGACTGAAGGATCCCACAAATTCAGCACTTTGCTGCAAACTCCAGTAAATTTTCTGCTTCCCTTGCCCTCCCACTCTTTCTCATGGTAGTGACAAGCTGGGGGGCAGGTAAATCACTTCCTCCAAAGGATAAAATGAACACCGTGTGCTGTGGCACAAGCCCTGGTGGTGCACTGCCATAGCAGCACCATCCCTTCCCTGGCAGGTAAGTGGGATTTCTTATCATCCTCCAGCCTGAACGCTATTTCAGAATGTATTATGAGCAGTTTTAAGAAAGATTCCGAATTTGCCACGGCAAATAGCTGCATGCAAGTTAGCTTCTCACATCGCCTTCTGTCCAGTGGCATGAAAATTTCTCCATTCTCCCCCTCCTTTTCAGCAGCTTCACTTACCTTGAATGTAGTCCCAAAGCTTTGAGAGGGGGTCAGAACAATAATTAAGTCAGGGAGCACACATGGAAAACACAAGCAATAAAACACTAAGGGCTGTGTGTATGTTAAAACCATACACTTCAGCTGTGCTAAGCAATGAAGTATAACCCCGTGCTTTTGCCCCAGACCTGAATCTGCTGAATGGAAGCACAATCTGGAGTTCTGCTAAAACTATTAGAATTTTTCACATTCAATCCACAAGCTGCATCTTCTAATTTCTCGGGGTATGGAGTCAGTCTCCAGTAACACTTTAGTAGCTGGTTCAGGCAATTGCTGTAGGGAGACTGATGCTCTGGCACTGTTTCCTCTGGGGGTCCTTGTGTCCTATGAGTTCAGAGGATGTCTTTAGACTCTCCAACCTGTGGGTTATCACTTTCCTTCCCACACTTCGGAGTAGTATTCCCGTATCTCCTGCTTCCTAAGCAGAAGGTTGAGCAGAGACAGCTCTCAAATGCAGTAATTTACGACTGAATAGTCTAAGCACTGTAGGAAGCTTGTTCAGGTATCACGATCAGTAGGAAAACGTGGGTGCTTTGCTTGTTTTGTTTTTTTCTTCCAGTTGTCTAGAGATTTAGAACACAGACTACTCAGATGCAAATGACTTTATGACAGGATAGTTGCTAGATTCATATCAAAATGGATTCTACCGGAAGGAAAAAACCCCCATGTTTTCAAAAGGTAAAAGCAGTCAGAACCAAAGATAACCTGTAAAATTCTGACCCTCTGTGAAGAAATAATGTGATAAACTCATTAATTTCATTATCTTTTTCTAGCAAACCTATCTCAGTACACAAGATGGACAGACAAATGAAATAAGGCTTACAAATTTACAGATGTTTTTGCCTGTAAGAACTCCTTATTTGGTTGCAAGTTGGAAAGTTATGTGTCAACCAGTTCTATTCAAATCTGAAACTGGCTAAAGAGTATTCCTGATGTAACTGAATCACCTGGCTGTCTAAATAGCTGTTTCATCTATATTCTCTACAAAACATGGGTAAGCAACTGACACCAGAACATAAACAGGTAACAGCCAATTCTCATGCTCCAAGCCTTACCAGTGCTGAAATGGAAAACAGGACACAATTCAACATACCTGCTAAGATAACAGGAGACTACCATTACCAGCAAGCAGTATTGAGTTTACATAAGCAGTCTTTATGAACAGAATAATAAAAACAAAACAAAAAAAGCAAAACCACCAAAAACCAAAACCAAAACAAAACTTTGCAATAAATTCAAAACTGATGACAGCTGATGACAGATTCTATGACACGGACTACAGAAGTAGTATATTAACCTAACAGACTAGCACACTGATGCAAGTATTTATGCCTAAGACGACTCCTCTGTGCAGTACTAGAGGAAAACAAAACAAACCAACCAACCAAAAAAGCACACCCCATAGTAAATCCTGACATAACTTTTGAGACACACATTCCCAAGTTGCTAACTTTTGCATCCGCTTTACTTGAACTTTAATTACATCAAATCCCTAATTTTTATGTCATGAAGCGCATACAACAGATTTCCAAAGCACTACTAATTAGCTTTAATCAAGAAAGGTAAGGTCTCCTCTTGATATGAGAAATACCAACCCTAGTTTCTCTGCAACCCATCTGGAAGTAACTTAGTCATGAAATACTGAAACATGGAAGAAATAGTCCCACCTGTAAAATCATCATGAAGGCTAACCATGACTCGGGCACCCGGTGATTATTCTAACAGGCCCCAGGGGGCTGGCCTGAGAATGGCAAGATTCTACAACACCCTGGCGTTCCCCTTCAATATCCTTTTAAATCTGGTCGGTGTCAAAGCACCAGAGATAGGATGCTATACTAAAAATGCCACTTAAAGAGCATCACATACAAGAAATTCTCTTTTCCTAGTTCTCTTTCACTGCACATCGGTGCCGAAATATAATAAAGGCAAATAGCTTTTATCAGATACCTCCAACTGCACAGGACTAAAGCCATCAAACTTTAAAACAAACCAGTTTCCTTTTCTACCCTCAAAAACAAAGGGTAAAGAGAAATTCAATGACATGAAAATGAACTCTGAATTAGTTAAAAGTTACTCTCATTTTTCCTGTCTTCTGCTTCATAGTTCAAGGGAAGCACCTGCAAAATAAATGTTCTACAGAACCACAAATTTAAATGACAAGTGTAACTTATGTGACTCCTTGATACTTGACATGGTCAGGGCAGAGCCTTAGACCCAAACCAGGACAATACTCTCTCTATATATACACTCTAAAACTATTGCCTGCTCTAATTTAAATGTGTATTAAGATTTTAAGTAATTTACAGCTTTGATTCTTTCAAGTAAATAAAACCTTCTATATAAAAATATCACATGTATACGGAAGATAGTCAACACTGAAGAAATAAGATATTTATGCTGCTTGCTTACACTCTCACACAGGTGAATCATAAAAAGACTGTCATCTTGCATCAGAAATTAATCTTATCTCGCATCTTCTGCAAAAATTTGATGCACTATTTCAGTTCTATGTCCCCAAGGGAAGACAAAAGACACCCAAAACTTACCCTCTGGAAAGCTAGGCACAGGACCATTCCTTCAGAACATTCCTATACATACCATAGCACCTGCTAATCTCTAGTTATTACTGCATATGCATTATGCATTACTTGTAAACTGAAACCATACAGTTCACTTTAAATTAGGGCAAAGATCTCCACGATGGATCTGTTCAAGAAAGACCTCTGACATGAGCTTTCTCCTTTGTATAGTCCATTTTAAAATGTATTTTTAGAAGCAAGTTGCTTGAAAACTCCAAGTTTTCATCACCTCCAGCTTTTCACACCACCGCAGATGGTACGACAAATAGTTTGGAAGGGTTTTGATTTGATTTGTTAATATAAGCTTTATTTTCACACCATGTTATGATCATAAGAAGCCTAAGCTTAGAATATTTGCACAATATAAACAAACAACACAGAACACACATATGAGCAGAAGCTTTATTTAGGAAGCCATGTTCTTCACTTATATGACAGGATTTAGTTCTGCATAGTGGTGTCATACCGAGCTTGCTGTTTATCACTTAGACACACTCCAACACCCCTTGAAAAGGAAAAATTAAGATGGGTTTGAGGACATACCAACAGTGTTTGCTGTCCTGTGGAGAAGCTGCTTCAGAAACAGTGGATGCAAATTTAGATAGTTTTTCAAGAGCAGCAACAGTCCCATTTCCTATTTGAGCATGACTCACAGAGGACCAAACAAGACTAAACAAACCACAGGACAGTTCTAGTGCAGGTGGTCACATCAGTCTTACTTCTTCACCATATACTAATTGCTACTACAGGCTTCCCACCTCACTCTCCTCAGCACCCTGTACAAGGTTCAGTCTCATCAGTTCTCCTTTCTTTTCAAACCTCTCTCACCTCTTGTCCACTTTGTGTTGCATACCCACTCACTGCGTCATGCCATGCTCTGTCACATCTCTTTTGAATCCCACCTATTTCAAGTCTACCCTGCTTTCACTACAGGCCAATCCCAGTACAGAAGCACAGAAGACAAGCCTTTCTATGGACCCTTCCCACTCTGTTCCCATCCCTTCTCCTACAAGTCTATCATCATCTCTTAATAGCACCTGAAGCTCTAGTACTCCCCAGGAGAGTGCACCATTTCTTTCTCACCTTTAGCATCTCCTCCAGTCTAACAATCCTGGCACTGCACTCCCAGATAAATACTTCAAAGCACTGCTTACCAGCAAAGCTTCCCCTCAGCCTTTTGTCTAGCTTTTCTCTGTGCTCCAGTCCTCTCCACGCAAACATGTCACCATTGAAATCTCTTTCCAGTCTCTCTCCAATTGTATAAAATATGCAAGATGCAAAACTACTTCCCCAGATTAGAAAAGCTAGTCAAACCTTTGTTCCCATGCTACCCAGCCATCAAATCCTAGATACCACCTGTTTGCTCTTCATCATCCTTCAGTTATCCCAGTATTCTGTATTTTACCCTGGTTCCCCTCAAGCTGCTAATCAGGCATGTATAGTTCAAAGAACACAGCCCAAGGACCTATTAAATCACATTATCACCTTCAGGCACATCCTTGCCAGGTTATCTCCACCACGAAATGTAGCAAAAAGAGTGTCTGAAAGGAGGTAACTCAGGACACAATTCTTGCACTCACCCCACATCTTCAGCTAAAGTTACATACTTTCTCATACCCAATGGTCTGCTGAAACCCAGCATTTGCCATGTCAGAGTCAGTTCCTTTCCAACACATAAGGTAAGAGAAACTTTGGTCTTAATACGTCCACCTCAACCATTCTCCATGTTTTCCACGCTCAGTATCATCATCATTTCTCGACAGCAAGAAAAGATCCTCATTTAGTCTAAACACTACTGGATTTCTCAGCCTATTTTCATGGCACAGTGGTGCCAGTTTCCACTCCTAAACTTAAGTGTCTGCAGAGATTTAGTTATTTATTTCTAGTTCTTCAGCAGTGTCCAAATCAGACATGAAAAACTCTAGGAGTCATGCTACAGCAGATCACATCCTATACATGGTTGCTTAGTCTCCCCCTCCCCTTTACTGCATTCCTTGTAAGAGGAGTCTTGGCCCTTAGTATCTTCACTTATCTATTCAAATAATTGTGACTGGTGCAATGGCAGAATAGCAAAAGCGCAGGATCAAAATGCTAGGATCATGAACTTTTAATTAGTTTTCTACCTTGCAAGTCAGTTTCACCCCAGAGTTCAAAGACAGTACCGAGTTTTCATGGTAATGCACTGAGAATTCATGCAGGAACAAGAAGGAATCACAAAAAGAGAAATCAAAGGCAAAAGACACCAGCAAAGAAAAGAGACTAGATTTTTTTAGCCCTTTGCTCAATCATCCACATTTAACTTAATTTCCTTCCTCATCCATCAGGGCTCTTTTCTAAGCATGCTGCCAGCCCCAGAAACAACACATTCAGCTTATACTCAGCAATGGAGCCCCACTTTGGAAAGCTGCTCCCTCCTCCCCCGGCAGATCCACAACTTACACCCTGGAGAGCTGGAACATGGGCTTGGAAAAGCAATTTGGATCTCCAGAGGACAGCAGGGGAGCACTGCCATTTTTCCAGAATTAGCTGCCAAGTTTTAAGCAGTGTGAATGAAGTTTATTCACCCACTACCTGCCTCAGTTATAGAAATACGATCCTAGAGTCTTAACATCAAAGATGCAGTTCTCTACCATCTAATGAGAGACAGGAACAGGTCAACGTCAAAAGACATATTATAAACATTTTCCAAAACATGTATGATTTAAAATATATCCATTTAGCACTTTAGAACTTCTGCACACATAGGCAGTGTATGCTCACCTGTAGCAAATCTGAGCATATGTTTTGTTCTAACCCATTTTGTTCATCCCTTCAATAATTCACCTCCTCCACTGCTTAGCAGTCATCCTTCAGCATCTGCAAGGACATTACACTGACAGATTTCTAAACGGACAGTGAAAAAACCAAACCAACCAAAACCCACAAGTATCCATAAGGTCCCAGTCAAATGGCACAGCATTAATTGCTTTTTATAATGACTATACTGTATTCTATAAGAAAGAAGCTGAAGGAGAAGCAGTGAAAATGCCTGTAATTGTTCTGAAGATAACTATGTTTTTAAGGCAAATGTAAGTTACTTTATTTCTAAATAACCTTTTTTTTTTAAACAGTAATAAAGTAAAAAACACTATATTATTCTAGCAGCAGTCTCATCTTGAAAAGGTAAATAAAACCAACTCCTCCTCCCGGAGGCACAGTTTATGGTACTAATTCCATGTAACACAAGCAGCAAAAATCTTTCAATTCACTTGCAGATTCTCTTTCAGACTAAGAAATGCAATTTTGTGCTCAAAAACAGAGCACTACAGTTGGGCATGGATATGCTGCGTTATTGTACTGATACAAAGATTAAATTCCTCTATCATAGAGTTCATAAACCATCTCTTAAAGCAGGGCAGACATAACTGCCATGCCTCTGAAGGCAGAAAAAGTGCTAAAGGGTATTCTCCAGCTGTTCAGTTTTTAGAGTTTGTTATACACCCAGCAAGTGCTTTAGGATGGCTCTCTTCTAAGGCTTGTTTGACTTCTCTCTATTCTTCTGAGGATCTTTTATTATATTCTTTCTGGCAAAAATGCTATTCAGAAGCAAAGTTCGCTGCCCCACAGCCTTCCCTTGACAGATATTCAGGATTCCTACTACTTTTCTCAGCTTTCCTAACTGAATCAGTTCTAACCTAGGTCAGATTTCTGCTGTCTTAATATGTTTGGCATTAATCTCCAGAACAGACTGCATCAGTTTCTGTATTCTGTTTTGGAGACTGCAGTGTCCATTTTATCTGGAATATGTTTATAAAGACAGTTATTTCGAGATGTGGCAGCACGTGCACAGTGCTACAAAAAATCATAATTCAGCTTCCTAGGCAGTAAAACCTCATCTGACAAAAATCTTTATCTCAGAGGCTGCTGGCTAGCACTATCAGCAACAGTATGTTGCGTTGCTTACACGGGGATTCAATACCTTCTCAGATTCACCAATTCCAATTGTAATTCAAAGGCTCCAATTGCAAGTTAAGGATTGAAAATAATTTGTGTTTGATTTGCAAAAATTCTCTTTGCAATAGGACTGAATTAGGTATATGCTACTGTTTGCTACTTCTTCCTAACACAAAAGCACAATGTGAGATGGAAATACTGTTTGCAGAGCCTACTTTAAAAGTGTTTGAGAATACAAGGATCTGCACCATTGGTCCTGACCCATAACATCTCGAATATCTAGTTTTGGATCCCCACAAGGCTAAAACAACACACGTCAGTGCTGGTGTAAGCATTTCTAAAATCCTAGTCAGACCCAGAAACAGGTATCAGTGTTGTCTCCCCTCATGCAGGTGGCACAGAACATTCTCAAGATAAGGCGTGAACCTACAGCTTGTGGACTGCTTAAAAAGGGCTTAAAAAATAAATAAAAGAATGCCACACTGGAGCCCATACCCTCACTGGAATAAACGTCAGGGAATCTGTAAATGTAATAAAAGTAAAAAAAAAAAAAATGTTTTCAGTTTCTAGTCTAATGTAGGTTAGAAAACACCAAGGCAGCAAGTGTTTGATCACCACACATGACAATGACACAGGGAAAAAGGTGGAAGGAGATAATGTTATGTGGAAATAAAAACACACTACATAGGAAGAGAATAACCTAAGCAGAGCTGACAAAATGCATTGGTCAGAAAACACACAGTTCTATCACACCAGTCATAAGCCCCATACAATCACACTTTAAAACAGTTTACAATTTAATAAGTTTAAAGCCCAGAAAAAGCAACATCAAAAAACATCCCTTACATATGTAAACATTATGCTTTCCAAAACAGCTTTTTCTCTCATCAGAGATGCTCCATAGCCTTCATCAGATGGAAGTAACCCCTTCCAATGTTGAAAAATTTTCCGAAGTCTATTCTTTCTCTAAACATAAGGCAGAACAACATTCGTCAATGCCATTAAGTTCACTTAAAGGGTACAATCATGTGAGTAACCCAAGAGGAAGAAGACTATAAAGCTGGAGACTCAACCACAGTGATTCCAGCTATTGCTTTGCATACACGTTTATCGATGATGTCAGACCACTAAATGTCACTGAAAAACATATTCATTAAAGAAGCAGATTTGGAAACTGGAAGAACTATTAAAGGGTGAGAACACAAACATAGAAACGTCTGGGTTGGAAGGGACCTGTAGAGGTCATCTTGTCCAACCCCCCTACTGAGAGCAGGGACCTCTCCAATTAGAGCAGTTTGCTCAGCGCTTCCTCAAGTCCCACCTTGAATGTCTCCAGGGATGGAGCCTCAACCCCCTCCCTGGGCAGCCTGCTCCAGTGCTCCACCACTCTCCTGGTAGAGAACGTCCTCCTTATTTCTAATCTAAATCCACTCCTTTCTCATTTAAAACCATTGCCCCTTGTCCTTTCACTCCAGGCCTTTGTAACCAGGACCTATCCAGTCTGTTCGTGAGCTCCCTTCAGGTACTGGAAGGTGGCTTTTAGATCTCCCCGGAGCCTTCTCTTCTCCAAGCTGAACAATCCCAAATCCCTCAGCCTGTCCTCGTAGAAGAGGTGTTCCAGCATCCTGATCATCTTCATGACCCTCCTCTGTAACCTCTCCATCACGTCCATTTTCCTCATTTGTGCCAATGCTGACAGGACCAAGGTCTCTGCTACTAGCACAAAAATGATTGTTCCCCGACCTAACTCTGGACCATGAAAGCTGCACCTTGAGACAATAAAGGCACAATCACAACACTCCTCTGCAGAACATCCTGTTAGTGCATAAGTTTATTTAAGCCCATCCAGTCCTTGCACACTTGGTATTATTTCAAACCACTTCCAAAAATGTCAGAAAAGGAACAAGGAAAAACCAATTTTCTACATACAGAAACCCATTCCTTCTCCCCTTCTTTGTATCATGGGAAACACTAATGAGCACTTGGGCTCTTTTATCAACTTTCTCTTTGGTTTGGATGACTTCAGGCAAGATTGCTCAGGAGCAAGGACTGACTAGCATGCACCCCAACAAGCATGAGGAGACATCCATCTCCATTACAGAGCATTAACAATGATGCTGCTGTGACACATGACCACACACAGAGTAAGCAACCTCCATGAGAAGGGGCTCACTCATTTGCAAAAGAGGTTTCCAGTGCAATCAAGAGTTAGCTACTGCCAAAAAAAACATGGTTTACACTCTTTCCAGGGATGTGAGCTCAAGTAACCTAGTAAATACTAGGGAAAAAAAATATATGGTGGCTTAAAGATGGCATTTTACTTTGCAGCTGGGGAAGGGGAAGAGTAAACATGTGACATGCTAACTTCCCAGTTCATGGATGGCAACAGTGCACAATAGCTCACACTCTTTCATTTAGGTGGTCATAATACAACAGTTTATCCTCAGGAAAGCCTGCAAAGTAGCAGCAGCTGTAAAGTGCAGGGAGGGACATGTCAACAGCAGCCATCAGGCCTGTAAAACTGATCTTAAATCAGCAACAGTAAAGACATTACAGAAATTAAAAGCCTTGCTCTACAAAGCCAAAAAATCAGTAAGGTTGTTGCCTTTTTTTTTTTTTTTTAATTATTTGACTTCTAGTATCATCTTAATATTGGACACTCACTGTTATTAACTTCCATGTTAAGCACTGAAAAGGAACAAAATGACTCTGTCTACTATGCTTGCAGATAAAAGTTCAGTACTGGGCAATTTAGAATGGGAGGGGGCATATTTCAAAACTTCAAGGACCTTATTTCAAAGGAAACTCCATTCATAGCCTTGAAGCAGTATACAAGTTTTCAAATTACAATACACTTTCTGTTGACCAAGACGTTTGAAAGTTGAACACCATATTGCAGTGGTACTACTTACTGCTGACTCCTCCCGAGTGACAAGCTCAGATCAGAGCTGGTTCTTTAATCCTAATATGTGGTTTTGCTGATCTACTTCTACCCAGGTGTGTTTTCAGAAGTTACTGAATCTAAACTCAAAAGTAAGATGTGAATTCTACACGAATAGTAAAAAAACCCAACCAAACAAAACCAAAAAGCCCCACAAAACAGGGGAATTTTTTCTTCCTCCCCTCAGGAAAAGGTTGCAGAGACGGTTAAAATTCTCACAGGTGTACCACACACTGCTTGTATTTTGTTTCTTTCTGCTTCTGTAACTTTTCTGGACTAGCAGTAGGACCACATGTCAGAGGTGGGACAGAGAGAAATTTAGCAGAGATCCACCTTAGATCATTAGGTCCAGCTTCCTACTACAGCTCTACCAAAATCAAAAACTAAACCATGATTGTTGGATAAATCTTTAGCAAAGATTTCCATACTTCATAAATTTTACTGTCTCACAAGGACATTGTGGGGTATGTAGCGGGAAGGAAAACTACTTTTGTTAACAACAGTTTGGAGGAGGGAACTAAAGAAAATTGAAGGCACAATCACATCCCTAGGTGCAGTCACACAGTTTAGACAGCTTCACATCAGCGTTAGCAGCATGCGTATGAACACTGAAGTCCTGAAGATAATACGAAGCTGCTTCACTTTTTAAAATGGTCTTCTCTCAAAATGAACTGTGAAAAAAGTTACGTTTAGTTGTCACAGGCAGATTTTATTTTTTCTTATGGAAGAAGCAGTATCAAGATCTTTCCCTACTTTTGCACATTAGTTAAGTTCTGTTTACTGGCATATTTTAGAAACTCTCACTCTGCATTATTAAACTACAGATCTCCATTTTCCTGCTGAATTTCCATAGCAAGAGGAGTCTTAGTCTTCAAGCAAACTATTTATATCAAAATGACAATCAAGAGCTTTTCTCTTGTGGTTGCTTCCCAGCACTATTTAGCTATGTAGGCAGTGACATAATTGATTTCACTTGCTGAACTAGAAAAGGTGGTACCAACAATGAGTGCATCTATAGCAGCAATGTGTAAACCCACAAACCTTTTCCACTGTAGGCCATGCATTAAAACAAATCATCACCACTGAAAGACAGAAGCAGTATACAAAACCATTCAAATTAATACATGAAAAAAATCTGCCACTTTGATAACAGAACTCCAAATAAGCCTAGGAGAAAAGAATTCCGGTTAGAAGATCATCGTGTAATGCAATGCAAAGCATACAGAACTTAACAACAAAAAAAAGTAGAAGAGGCTACAGAAATTTGCCTGAACTATGGGCACCCATACAGAATAGTTCTAGGAAAAAAGCCCGTGGCTTTGCTGTCCCAGTTGGCCACAAGGTTTTTCTGGGAAGGAACATCAGTTATAAGGTGGTCCACACAAGATCCACGACAGAGAGCTGAGAGGATAAAGCAGAAGAGAAACATGGCAGAGAAAGGAGGGAAAGAGAAGTCTATCACAAAAGCTAGTTTGAGGAATCACTTTCACACAATGTATCACACTCAGTCAATGCCAAGAGTCAAACCACAACTAGGTCTTTCTAAGACACCAAAACTAGTTAATTTAAAATGGCAAAACCCCCTACATTTCTGTTTTTGAAAGGTCATACAGTGCCAGCTCTGACACAGCCCACCTCCTGGGCTGCCAATCCCCTAGAAAGCCTGGAGTCAGAGACAGTGTGTCTCACAAGCTGCTGAGGCAAAGAAAGCTAAGATGAGGTTAAAAACTTAGCTAGCTGACCCTTCAGGTATCTGTTTTTAAGATTCCTGCCCGAGTTTGGTCAGAGTTTCATGCAAGTCAAACCACCTGAGTGGAAAAATTCATTTTAATAGATTAGCAAATTCCAATTAAAACTTTTTTTCTGTAATTTCTGATCAGCTCCCACTGAAAGCTAACATTATGTTTGCAGTACTTCTTTAAACCACAAACCGTGACTATAACCTTCTCTTCCTGTAGTGTCTGACGGACACTTGCATGTCTTCCTCAGGGGGCCCATGACAGCTCCTGCCTAAGCAGGCCTCAGGTTTGATGCACTGCAGGCACACTTGAGCTCCCAGTGACAGTGGGAGAAGGTTTCACCATAACTGCATTTTGGTCACGCCCTGTGTCACTGTATGTCTCTTCAACAACGCAAGTGTCTGTAGTGAGGTTCCAACAAGGCGCTAAGACACAGAAACCGGACTACCCCCAAGCTGAAGAAACTAGAAAGGAAATCAAGTGATTCCTCTCGCAGTTAAGTATTTAAGCAGTATTTTTGTCACATAAAACCATTCTGATGATGGCAAATCCAAAAGGGACCCAAGAGTAAACAGAGGGGAAAAAAAAAATAAAAAAATCTGTTGTGTGAGGACTAACTTCTGCTCCAGTTAATAAGAATACATACTGGAGTGATCTGAAGCTGCCCATAAATATTCGAGAACATCAAAGCCGGTCCTGTTAAATTAAAAATGCTGTCACACAGATAGGAACTAGCCTCTAGCATTGCCAGCTTCAACATGCGAGCCTCTGATCTGAGAGGCAGAGGCTCAGCTCTTCAAGAAATTTTATTCACCATAAGAAGGGGGGAAAAAAGAAAATAAATAAAATATATTGAACCAGCAGTTGAGTTTAATAAGGATATTAAACACCTTATGAGTGAACTAATTAGAGCTTAACTCTTTCAGGACACTTCAGCCCTTTTATTGACAAGGACAGTAGCTTTTTCCCATACTAATTCTGCAGCTGAAATGTCTCCAGACTCCAGGAACATTACTGTGCAAGCCCCTGAAACAAACACTTACAGAGTCTCCAGAAACAGAGAAAATTCTGTTTGTTTCAAATGAGTGTAACTTCGATTTAATCTTATTGCATACATCATACATACACACATGTGCATACATTTCAGCTGACTATTCCACATCAGGGATCTATGTTTCATACTAAAGCTGTCCCAAGAGATTTAGAATCTTCACCTTCCCGTAGCTGCCTAAATAAAATAACAAGAGGGGTAGACAAAAGGAGACCAAATAACTTTGGTTTACTTTTGTTGAGGAGATTAAGTTCCCGACGGCAACTGAATATAAACAAAATATGCATGGTTGAGAAATGTATCCCAGCCTGCAACTACAACCCTGTTACTTTACTACAGAAAAATCTCTGTATATTCCCAGTATCAAAACTGACAAAAATTATCAACGAAATGTACAAATGTGGTAAGGAAACAGGAACTCGGGCAGTGTAGCACAGTGAAAAATTCAAGTAAAATGACACACTGGGAGCTCCTTTGCATTAACTAAATTGTAGTATCTTTTCCTCAGACACAGTTCTGGAATGCAAAATATAGTATCTTTTAACAGGTAAAACACTGCCAGCTACCTTGCCTCTCAGCAAAAAGAGGTCTCCAGCCTTTGGCTCCTACTAGGTACTCAACTCAATAGCATCTCCTCGATCTGTTACATGGGTTGATTTCTTGCTCCCAGCCTTGCTACACATCATTCAGGACAGCTTGGCATTCAGACCATCAAGTGTTCATCTCCCCTTTATCCTCACAGCATGCAAGACAGCATCTGCTTTAAAGAGTTTCTAAATAAATAAATACAAATCAGGTATTAGGAAGTATGCTCAACCCTTGTAAAGTACAACACTGCAATGGCAGCCAATATATTTTCCTGTTATAGCATAATACACCCTTTAGAGACTACCTTAGGAGAAATCCCAATCTGCCTAAGAAAAGGAGAGCAACTGTGACCTGCATATCCTAATCTCTATTCTCATCTCCAAAACGAGCAAGGACAAGCAAAACTTCAGTGCACCAAGAACAGACAGCATTACTTTGCACAACTGGAATGATATATACATAATATTGATGGCTTATCTATGAGATACGGATATCCTTATTGTGGGTTTTGTTGTTATTAAGGTAAAATCTATCAGGGTTCGCTCAGCTGTGAGTGCCACCATTTAGCCAGGCCCAAACAAGAAGTAAAATCTATAAATCTTCAGATGTGGTCTCTTCAAGGGGAAAGAAAAATAATAAGAAAATAAATATCACAGCCATTAAAAGAGGTTCTTCTCCATAAAATACAGTGTTTCAGAACTGACCCATCAGTGTATAAAAATAAACAGAATACCTTCTAAAATTCCAAGTCAGTTCTCCAAATCCACTTTTCTTAAGCTGTCATCAAAGTGGACTGTTTATGGATAGAAACTTTGAGTTGCAAAGGTGAACTCACTAGAAAGTTTAGTCTCTTCTGCCTGGGAAATGGGGGAAGGTGGGACAGAATGGGTAAAGGGAGAAATAGAAAAGAAGGATTTTTCCCACCCACATTTAATACACTTTTTATTTTACACTTGCCTTTTTTTTTTTTTTTTTTTAAAGCAGGCAAGCATCAAAAGCCTCAAAAGTGGAAAACAGATCTTGGCACAAACTAGGGTCTTTCCTGAATTAAAAGCAAATTTTCAAACGAAGCATTTGAAAGTTGCTTACCAAGCACATGCAGTTAAACTCACAGTAGGAGGCAAGTACTTGCAACATGCATGCCTGTGCAGCTAATTAAACAGTTGCACTCAAACCATGACTGCAGACTAAAATATGCCCCTTAGTTCTTTTGTCAGGCCAGTTACCTCCTCACTGATTCTTCAGTTTGCTTTACTACTGAAAATGACTCAAAATAACAAAACAGCTTAAGCACAAGAAAAACAACAGAAAGCTTAAACTGGCCAGCAGCTTTAGAAAACAACTAAAATCCTTACATTAATGCACAGAGTAACATGGGCCTGGGAAGACTAGAGTCTGCATATATTAGGCTACATATTTAAGGGTGTACTTGTGTCTGGAATATAACAGGCACCTAATCAACCTCTGTAAACTGGCTTTTCATCTTAAAGCCAAGTGCGACAACAAAAGTCTTTAAAAGCAGCATGAAAAGGAAATTTTAAAAAAATGAATTAAAGCAATTCATCACTGTGAAGTGGACACCCTAAGCCACCAGAACCAAATTTTCCTGAGCACTACTACTCAGCCCTAACATAAGCACAGCTCCATGAATGGGATAAGTGCAGCAAAGTGCATTTTTTGGCAGTCTCCATCAGGTATCTGCAAGATCACATTCCTCTGGTCACGTCTGGTTCAAGTGTCAAGCAGTTAAGAAAAATTCAGAAAAAATATCTGGTTTTTTTTTTTTTTTGTGAATCTTCTGTTGCTGTTGTAGCAATTTCAAAACATGTCTTTGTTTAAAAACAATCTCTTTTTCCTTTGCCAATCTCCTTTAATGTGAAGGGCTCTCCCTTCAAGCCAGGAAACACAAGAANAAATATATATATAAAAAGGAGCATTTTTAAATACATGCTCCACCACAAGATGGTATAAACTGGAAGAAAATTACTATGTGTGCTAATCAATGGTTTTATACTACTACTCAAGACTTTCCTGTAAGATCTGCTTGCAGCAAAGCTGCCTGTGTTTCTTTCTTACCAAGGTATGGCACACCAAATCATGACCTCTGCACACTTCACCCCGAGTCATTTCAGAAGCCTTTCAACTAGGCAAATCAATTAAAAAGAAGTTACCCTGTCCCATAATCACATCCACAAGAGGAGTGCTCAGGGAGAGCAAGTGCCAGTTCTGTCCGTGGGGCACAGCTGGCACTATGAGGCAGACTCTAATTATATTTAAGCCATTATATCACATAGATCCAGTCTCAACATAAACGTACATATAAATGGAAAAGTTTTCTAAATGGCTCCATGTTTAACAATTTTTGAGTGCCACTCCTCTCTGGGATTTTTTCTAGTTCCACCTTCCGAACAAGCAATAGGGGTAGGTGAAAAGAGAAGCAGTCAGCATTCTGACATCAAGGGGAAGGTTTTCAAGAGGGAAGACCTTAAACATCTGTGCACAGGTTTAACTAAACTTCTGGACTATGCGGAAAAGTGTCTAAATTCCCACAAACTAATTTTTCTCCATTTGATTCCTCACCTTTATCTGGAAGCAAACAGAAATCGCACTGATTGGTCTGAGTACAAGAGCCAGTGCTGTAAGCTTTCTGCTTCTATTTACTTTCTTAACCTACTCTATTCTTACTCATCATAAATAGGTCACATTAGCGTCTTCTGCTCTTTCCATTGTACCTTCTCCATACTTAGATATCTTTTACCTCATTTTCTTACACTGTGCCTCCCACCTTCTCCTCATGGGACTTGTCTCAATCGTGTGTGCTGACAAGGCTCTGGTAGAAGGATTCTGATACTGCTGCAGCTCTGTGTAAATTCCACAGACACAGGAGCCTCCTCCAAAACCAGGAACTCATAGTTGAATTTGTTACCTTTTCATTTGAACAGCCCTCTCCCCTGTAGTAATGCCTAGACACATGTATTTATTATTGCCTTAGACTCATTTAGAAATAAACTACATGGGTGCCCTTAATTCTCCATGAATACATTATAATGTATTGTATTAGTCTAAAGCTTGAAAGTCCAAAAATTTTAACAAGGTAAATATGATTTACTAGCCCTTAATACAAATCCAAAATTATAATGGAATTTTAACTATTTTCTTAAGTTATTTCATTTTCCAGAAGATATGAAAGGAGACATGAAACTGCCCTACTGAATCAGAGAGAAGAATGGTGTTGAACGTTTGTGCAGGCAAGTGCCCCTCTTCACCACGATCTTTGATCCCATCCTCTTAAATTCACTTACACGGTTGCAGCTGCACAGAGCCCCTTAGCAGGATGGCACAAGTAAAGGATTCTCAAAACAGAGCACTACAGCTGCAAGCAGACATCACACAACAGCCAGCAGCTAACAGTGAAGGAGTTACCAAGTCCTTTCACCACCGTTTTAAGAGACATCTTAGATACTGCAATATTAAAGAATTAATAAAAACCCAAGCATCTTTATTTACAATATTGGATCTGGAATCCATGAGAACAAGCAACTTCTTGTGAACTAAAGCAGCAGTGATGTCACTGGGCTGGAGCTCTCAGTGTAATGCCAGGGCCCAGTGTCAAGGCAAAAAAACACAAGAGGATGATCAACCCATGAAAACAGTTTGATGGGCTGTCTCCTACTCTCTCCACGCACTACTCCACTCCACAGTACACAATGGACTAAAGCATGACTGAAACTTAAAAAAAGGAGGAGAGGAATGGAAACTGGGAAACAGATTAATCCAACATCAAGCCCAGGGCAAAACTACTGCTGCAAGCAAGCTGTTTGTGCATTACACACTCTACAAAGGCTGTCCAGGTACAATAACCATGCAAGTCTTTACCTCAACTATCTCCTATCTGAAATGTGAATTACATTTCCTTTACCATCTTGGCCTTCCTGTAGAGAACCCAGACCCATAATCACCCCTTGTGCTCCCATGAAAAATGCCTTCTTTTCACAGCACAAAAAGCTCAACTGGCAGCCACAGAGTAGGGAACCCCAGCCNCACAGCTCCATGAATGGGATAAGTGCAGCAAAGTGCATTTTTTGGCAGTCTCCATCAGGTATCTGCAAGATCACATTCCTCTGGTCACGTCTGGTTCAAGTGTCAAGCAGTTAAGAAAAATTCAGAAAAAATATCTGGTTTTTTTTTTTTTATGTGAATCTTCTGTTGCTGTTGTAGCAATTTCAAAACATGTCTTTGTTTAAAAACAATCTCTTTTTCCTTTGCCAATCTCCTTTAATGTGAAGGGCTCTCCCTTCAAGCCAGGAAACACAAGAAGTAAGGCCAAGCATTCAACTTGTACTCGTTCTGTTTTCACATGTAGGCACCACAAGCTCTAGTCTGACCACATTTGAATACTGAAGTGCAGATGCCCAAAAGAAGAGATAGTATGTACAAATTAATATATAACACTTCTTAAACTCAGCACTTCTAATGCACTGCGTTAATGCAAATACACATACCACTTATGTAACTGGGTAAAACATACAGCAGGTTACTGCCTCCAGATCTTACCTTTCCTTAACCAGTAATACACTGGCCTCCTGAAAGCACTCACACTTTGAAAAACTATGTTTAGGAAAGTTATTTTGGTCCAGAAGGGCCTCACTTTGAAATTCCAAAACAAGGGCTAGAAGACTGTAATAATAAAAAAANTCCATTTGATTCCTCACCTTTATCTGGAAGCAAACAGAAATCGCACTGATTGGTCTGAGTACAAGAGCCAGTGCTGTAAGCTTTCTGCTTCTATTTACTTTCTTAACCTACTCTATTCTTACTCATCATAAATAGGTCACATTAGCGTCTTCTGCTCTTTCCATTGTACCTTCTCCATACTTAGATATCTTTTACCTCATTTTCTTACACTGTGCCTCCCACCTTCTCCTCATGGGACTTGTCTCAATCGTGTGTGCTGACAAGGCTCTGGTAGAAGGATTCTGATACTGCTGCAGCTCTGTGTAAATTCCACAGACACAGGAGCCTCCTCCAAAACCAGGAACTCATAGTTGAATTTGTTACCTTTTCATTTGAACAGCCCTCTCCCCTGTAGTAATGCCTAGACACATGTATTTATTATTGCCTTAGACTCATTTAGAAATAAACTACATGGGTGCCCTTAATTCTCCATGAATACATTATAATGTATTGTATTAGTCTAAAGCTTGAAAGTCCAAAAATTTTAACAAGGTAAATATGATTTACTAGCCCTTAATACAAATCCAAAATTATAATGGAATTTTAACTATTTTCTTAAGTTATTTCATTTTCCAGAAGATATGAAAGGAGACATGAAACTGCCCTACTGAATCAGAGAGAAGAATGGTGTTGAACGTTTGTGCAGGCAAGTGCCCCTCTTCACCACGATCTTTGATCCCATCCTCTTAAATTCACTTACACGGTTGCAGCTGCACAGAGCCCCTTAGCAGGATGGCACAAGTAAAGGATTCTCAAAACAGAGCACTACAGCTGCAAGCAGACATCACACAACAGCCAGCAGCTAACAGTGAAGGAGTTACCAAGTCCTTTCACCACCGTTTTAAGAGACATCTTAGATACTGCAATATTAAAGAATTAATAAAAACCCAAGCATCTTTATTTACAATATTGGATCTGGAATCCATGAGAACAAGCAACTTCTTGTGCGCTAAAGCAGCAGTGATGTCAGCTCTCAGTGTAATGCCAGGGCCCAGTGTCAAGGCAAAAAAACACAAGAGGATGATCAACCCATGAAAACAGTTTGATGGGCTGTCTCCTACTCTCTCCACGCACTACTCCACTCCACAGTACACAATGGACTAAAGCATGACTGAAACTTAAAAAAAGGAGGAGAGGAATGGAAACTGGGAAACAGATTAATCCAACATCAAGCCCAGGGCAAAACTACTGCTGCAAGCAAGCTGTTTGTGCATTACACACTCTACAAAGGCTGTCCAGGTACAATAACCATGCAAGTCTTTACCTCAACTATCTCCTATCTGAAATGTGAATTACATTTCCTTTACCATCTTGGCCTTCCTGTAGAGAACCCAGACCCATAATCACCCCTTGTGCTCCCATGAAAAATGCCTTCTTTTCACAGCACAAAAAGCTCAACTGGCAGCCACAGAGTAGGGAACCCCAGCCATGAAGGAATCCAGGCAACTCTGGGCATGGGCAATCTCAATTCTCCTGTCAGAAAGTACTGAAGAATAAGCACCCATTGAACTCAGATCAGGCACAAGCACATTGCAAAAACCATCAAACAGCAACTAAATAAAACTGTAAATAAGCACTGTGAAAGCTCAGAATTTAAGATGGCAACAATTAAGTCACTTCTATTCATGACAGCCTTGTTATCAATTAACACAAACTCTTTTAACTTTCAGAATGGTGACAGGGCTCACTTGTCTGACACAGGTTCATGAGAGAGGATCAAGAAGAGCGATGCTTAGATTCAACAGCTGAAGATGGTCATCTTAAAGATGACTAGTCTCACTTGCCTCACAAGTTTTGCAGTTGTGAGCATCTGGTCATAACATCAAAGACTGAAGATCAGAGAGGAAAACACTTACAACCTAGTCCCACTTCCCATACAGGACACAACAGATACATTCCAGGTCTCCTGTCTTTGTACTGAACAGAGAAAAGGTAAATGCTGAACAGGCTTTCTCCTCACCCCATTCTCAGCATCCACAGGGTGCCAGCTCTTTGTTTTCCATCAGAATTGAAGTGCCTCCTTCCAATAACAGCTCATCTCCAAGACACTTCACTCCAAAGACACCATAACAAAGCAAACAGGAAGCCCCCAAAACTGGTACTGGGAACTGCTGTACCAGAGAAATGTGTTATGCCTGATGTCCTCCGGATCATTACTGTAAGCCACAGCATTACAGTTAAGAAGGTATGGAAACTAACACAAACCCAATCACAGGTGTCTTCACATTCTAAGAGAATAACTAGTAAAGAAAACATCCAACAAGACTCAAAGCCACAAATAATTCCACTTCCTCGATTTGAGTGGCCTTCAGGCACTCAACTCAAGCAAGAAACTTAACCTGCCTGTTCGCAAAACAACAGCAAAATCCCTCAAAATACACATTTGTGCTTTCCATTCTTAAAGGACACAAAGTTATCTGACTCAGCCTCCTCTGATCATTGGCAGACATCTGTATATCTGCATAGTTATTTCAAGTCACTGCTTTCAACGCCACCTAAAATCTCTGCCAATGGTTTGGAGTGCAAAGCCTACTTAACAGAAGTTTAGTGTGTTTAGTAAGTTTTGCACTTTGAGAAAACAGAGGAAAGGCTCAAAGCTATTCAAGTAAATAAGGAGTGGGAGAAGGAAGGAACACACAGGCACACGGTCTCACACTCCAGTTCTAAGCTTCCCCATCTTCTCCAAAAGATGGGCAATAGCACAGCTACAAGGAACTCCCATACAAGAAGTTTGAAAGTGTCCCACTTCTGTTTTCCTTCTGGATCTTAAAGCACTGAGTTATGCTTTTTCTCCCTATACTGTTACCTTTTGAGCATAAAAAAAAATATATGCAAGTGGAGATTATTACATAATTTACCCATCGCTCCGGTTCAATAGCTTCATCATTCCCCTGCTGAGGCTTCCAAGCAGAAACAAACCAACTAAACTCCCAACTTTTACCACACAACAAAAAACACGCATAACATTCCTAAATCTCTCCTCTGTGCTGCTTCTCTTCAAAATTCTATATACTGGTACCTAACCTATATTACTGTATTCAGCAGTGTATCAGATGCAGGAGTAGCAAAGAGAAAGACTAAGAAAGAATTGACAAGTTCTTGACATGTCGGAGTTTCAATGCAATCTAAAACAAGTGTTAAATTCAGTCCCAGCACCTCACCTGAGCAGTACCATCACCACCACAACTTTGTAAGAAACACAGAATTTGATGCTCCACACCTTAGTGATCAAGCAGGATAAGCAATGGGACAGTATCTTGCCAACTGCAAATACAATTAAGACACGTCGTTATCCGACCCTGAGCTAAAAAGCCACTGCTAGTCAAATCAATGATGATTATTGTCCTAGCACTGTCAGCCTGTGGCCATGTAGCATCTAGTTTGACACAGAACTACATCTGACATTTTGGCCTGAATGCCACAAGAAGTTTCTACCATAAGGAGTTCATCAGTCAAAATTTGTTTTAATGCAAACATTTTAGAGGTTTCAACAAATTCTTGTCTTCACAATCTCTCTCTAATCAGACGTTTTCAATTTCCAATCTCAACCATACTAATGGCCAGGATATTACCCCAAGAAAACATGGTTTGAACTTCAAGCAGTTTAAGGACCAGCTGACACAGCAATCTAAGGATGAGCTTGCTGAACACAAACTGTGGCCACATGAAAGAAAACATGAACATTCTGAAGAATTATTCTGGTAGATACTTGACCCTAATAAGACTTGTTCACAATAATGTAAGAAACAACATAGTACATACCAGTACTGGACAGGAATCTGACCAGCAGTCAGTTTAGGAGTGAATGCATGACCTATCAAAAGCTGAAACTGCGTTGTTTCTTAAGGTTATGTTGTTGTTTTGTGTTTGGGTTTTTTGTTTGTTTGTTTTGTTCAGACTTTCAAGACCAATGAGTAATTTATGCTATTAACATAAACAAAAGTAAGTCTTTGTGTAGTCCCAAACCCACAGTTCCTTTGATCCATTCTTTATTGTGTGCTTGATTTTCAAGAATTTCTAAGACTTCATTTTAAAGAAAAATGCTTCTTCATCTTGAAAGAGCTGTGTGCACTGACAAAGTGTTTGGGGCCAAGAAGTGCTTGCTTCACTGACAGATGTACCACCAGCTACTGCTGAACACGTTCTCAGTGGCATTAGCTTCACAATCCTTTTCTAAGTCTCACAGTGAGCTGGAAACGAGGATCCCGAGCAGCAGATTCATGTAATTCCATACATATGCAACCGAGCTGAAAAGGGGAGGCAAGCCAATAATGTGAACATTTTTATAAATTTTGTCCCTGAAAAACTGTTTTGGGAGGAGATGAAGGAAGCACAACAACGACAAGAGATACTGTATGTAATCTAAAAGCTCAACAGTGGAAGTATGACTGATAGCATGCAGTCGAGCTGTTCTGGAACAATGTCTGCCATGTCCTTGTCTCAAAAAAAAAAAAAAAAAGCACACAGAGTGGCCCACAAGAAAAAAAAACAAACAAACAACACACACAACAAAAAACCCCAGCCTGTTCATGATGTGTGTTACCATCACACATGCACAGATGAATAAGCAAAACAGGTTTTGAGTGATAAATGCCCATAAAAGATTTGCCACATAGTCTGGCCTTCAGTGTGGTCTTTCCTGTTGAGGGGGCGTCAGGTGCTGGGAGGAAGCAGACAGTTTATGTTGCAGTCAGGCCTGCAAAAGTCCATTCAATACATTTGTTACAAGTGTGGCAAATCCAAGCCTTATCAAAACTGTGGGTTTTCTCCACTTTCACTTACAATCTCAAGGAAATTATGACCTTAGCAAATGGCCTCTGTTGTGTTCTTAACACCTGACAAAAAGAAACTTCATCCTCTCGTTAACCCCAGACACAGTGTTAAGTCTTAGACGCGCTATTTGACAACGCGCCCCAAGGTCAGAGAATGCCAGCGCAGTCCGGTTCAGCCCTCCCAGCACCACCTTTTTAAAAAGTGTCAGAAATACAAATCGATTGGTCTATCACTATCGTCTGAAAGAGTAAGAGCCCTCCTATCAGCAGCTCTTCCGCCTGCAAAAGAACTTAAGAAATCCTTCAAGATTAAACTGTTGAAAAACAAGCATTCAAAATCAGTGTTCCTTAACAGAAGAAAAAATAAATTATTTTAACAGGAATGTACTTGTGCTTTTGGAGCTTTACCGGTTATTTAGAGCTTAAGTCACTAGCAGTTCATTTTTTAAAATGTTATATACATATGTTTACGTGTGTAGGTACATGTAGATATATGGAACGCCAGCAAACAAACTCCACAGCTGTTACGAGCTATAAGGATTGCTATTGGCAATTGCTTAATAGCCAAACTTATTAAAACACCATTTAAGTCATTTTTCTTTACTTAGCCAAAGGGGAGAAAAATAAAGTCAACAATTACAAGCGACTACAAAGGAATTAGATAAGGACTTCAAGAGTTTCAAGCAGAGTAAAGAATAGCTGCGCTCAGATAAACACAAAAATTATTTCTCTCATGCGAAAGTCAAGAGCAGCTTTGTAAGAAATTTTTCGTTGCAGAAGAATCACTTAAAATTATCAGCCGGGGCGAGAGTCAGAGGTACGCGGAAAGCAGCGGGCCGCACAAACCCCGCCGTCTGCGGGGCCGGCAGCA
>VWZY01002399.1:4651-15990 GCA_013399075.1 Chloroceryle aenea
GGCAAGTATGATAAAGCCTCATTAACATTGCTTTCTGTAGTCAGGGCTTGACAAATTAATATAAATATTAAGGGTTTCTGCCTGTGACACAGATACTATGGCTTTGTAAACTCTCATCCTCGTCTGAACAAGCGAAGTTCTTCCCCTGCCTAAACTGCAGCTGAAACAAAAGTTTCCATCGGCACCAGCACCAAACTCGTCCTCCCTTCAGCTCCCCCTTCTCTGCCAAGGAAATAAAAATGAATGAGAAATAATCTTTCCTAATCATGAATGTCTGCATAAGAGACCATGTAAAAAAAAAAATTTTATTTCATCCCTTTACATTGTCAGTCCTTTCTATAGTCCCTCGGTCCTTTCTGTGCCCCCTCCTTTCATCACTTGTTTACACATTGTGATTTTTTTCCCATTATTTCCTCTATCGTCCTCTCTAGTCCTTCTACTCCATACCTAAGTAGCCTCCTTCCTTCCCTTTGCTTTCCAGTTTTGCTAGTGCTTGCTTTCTCTTTCTTTAAAGCTATTTTTAAAATTATTGTTGTCTTAAAGAGTCCACCTGGACTATCCACGCCTGGAGAAAAAGCCTCAGCCAAGCTGGCAGCATGAGGCAACAAGTCTCTGGCCCAGGGACCGCTCTTTTGGTCTGCCAGGTTGTGATGAGGAGCATTGCTTTCCTCTCCTTTGTCACTGACATGCTCTTAACTGTCATTTTACCTCCTTACTGCTGCAGTGAGTGCTGCTGAGGGAGAACATACTTTTCTCTAATGCTATAGGGATCTGATTTTATTTCTGCCTTGCAGCAGAAATATAAATAACTGCAAACAACTGCATTCCTTCAGAGGATGTTGCTCATGTCACCTATCCATTAGAGAATGTCACCTCTCCATTAGAGAATGCATTCCCTTGTGATCTGTGCTGCATTATATGGTCCTGCTCTGGCAGGGGGGTTGGACTTGAAGATCTCCAAGGTCCCTTACAACCCCTAACACCCTGTGATACCTGTGATACCTAAGAATACCACACAGTGTCATGATTATTTTTTTCATAAAAGATAACACAACTTTCCTTAGGACATTTTGAAGGGTTGTGGGTTTTTCATTTGATTTGGTTTGGTTTTTTTTTGTGGTTTGGTTTTGTTTTGTTTTGTTTTTTCTTTTTTGTTGGTTTCGTTTGTTTCTTTCCTTTTTTTGTGTTTTTTTTTTTTTTTTTTTTTTTTTTTTTTTTTGTTTTTTTTTTTTTTTTTTTTTTTTTTTTTTTTTTTTTTTTTTTTTTTTTTTTTTTTTTNCCTTTTTTTGTGGTTTTTTTTTTTTTTTTCTTGTGGTATTTTGGGTTTTGTTTTGTTTTGTTTGTTTGTTGTTTATTTGGTTGGTTTGGTTGGTTTTTAGTGTTGGGTATTTTTAATTTTTGTTTGTTGGCTGTTTTCTTTGTTGGTATTTGGTTTTGGTTTTGTTCTTGTTTTTTCTAGTAGAGGTAACTGGCTTCTCTCTGATTTCAACTTCCCAGACTGGAAGAATGATCAAAATCCAATTGCAATATTGCAGCCTTCATTCACATACAGACCACCTGTTGAAAGGAACATTTATTCTCAAACAAAGATTATTAAGAGTCTGTGTTCTGCTAGAACATAATGTACCTCACTTGGCAGACTAATGTTAACAGGATAGTACCATTGTAGAGGGAGGACACAAAGACACACCCACATGTATCCCCCAGTGACAGCACAAATTCCTCCTGTTCCTACAGACCTGTAAAATTTGAAGCTGACTGTGTTATCTCTAGACTTATAGTCCTGTGGTTATGCAGCAAAGAGAGATACATGGCTGAAGATCTTTTAACACTGATAGTAACTACATCTTCCGCAAGGCTTCACAAAGGTAAGAAGGCCCTTTCGGAAACATTAACCAACACCCACCATGTGGCATTGACAGTGAGCAGTGCTGCTTCTCAAGTAATGTTTTAATGTTCTGGCTGAATGCCAGCTCAGTCTTAGTTGAAGAGTAAGTTCTTTGACCCAGTCTCTGAGGAAATTGATATGTCCCATGACAAATCAGGCTTCTGATGCAGCCCCTGCGTTTCTATTGTTGATTTGCCTAAATACTGAACCTAACTATGGCACAAACACCATAACTTGCATCAGAATAAGCTGGTTGGAATAAAATGCTTCCAAACGCAGCAGTCAAGGCTTTGAAAAAGGACTGGTCATTTTAAATCTCTCAGTTCAGGAGATGCCTAATTTGAGATACTTTCATGTAATCTAATTTTTCTGGTGGCAAAGCCTGACTTTGAGAAAATCAGATCTACTTTAGATTGATTTAAGCAGGCCCATGTCTAAACAATGCATCAAAAATGACTAATCACTTGGAAAAGAGAAGAACTATTAAAAAAAGTCCCTAAATACTCTTCAACTCACAAATCCTTAGTTACTACACTAAAACCCTGTCTATTTCTTTGGTAACTGGCCTATTCTCATCAGTTTTGCAAATGCATATATGGGAAAAGACTGAAAACAGCAAGAAGAGTGTATAGGAAAGCTGCAACACTGAGAAAAGAAAACACCCCAAAACAAAAGAGAGACATTTTTTTTAACAAATTAAATACACTCTGCCTCTCTGGGCAGCCTGTTCCAGGCTCTGTCACTCTCACGGTAAAGATTTTCCTCATCTTCCCGTGTTTCACCTTGCTATCATTACCTCTTGTCTTATCACAGAGCACCAATGAAAAGAGACTGGGCCCTTCCACTTGACACATATTTATGCTGCTCCAGTGCTCTGTGTTTCATATGTTGCTTAGGCTCCCTTGAGGATGAAGGGCTATCTGGACCAGTTCATGATTCCCAAGAAGGTTAGTGCTCTAGCTGGGAGGCAGGAAGATGGGCAGTTTTGCAAAATATTTATCTTGATCTGCTAATGGAGCAAATTGTTCCTTGGTTACAGTTAAAAAATCAAGGAGGTAATATTATACAAACTAAATACTGCCTTAACTGCAACTTAACAAATCTATCCAAATTGTATCAATGCATTCTCATGCACAACACATGTTCTGTTACGTCATGCCATATATATATTGAAAATACTGAAAGCTTACATTAGGAAACAGAGCTAGGTTGTGCACCTCTGTGTTACTGTCAAAGAGTCAGGGCTAAATACTGTGCATGATGTAAAAATCACAATCCCTCTGTAGATAGGCATTACTCTCCAATGTTTGGAGAGAAAATTCATAGCTGAGAAGCAACAGTTTTTAGTGGAAATGAGGCCCTGAACATCCTTCTTTGCACAAGGCTATTCAGGGTTTGTAGTATCAGGAAAAGGAAAACACAGCTCTCAGAATCAAAGATAAGCTTTAGAAATTGAACGTCAAGACATGATCTACCAGATTTCTGTCCGACTGAATTCTTGTTTACAAAAGGAATGGGATTATGCACTCCAATAGTTTGTCCATCAGTGGCAAGTTTTGAAACAGCTGGCTAATTTGATTCAGGAGTGGAAGGGTCTGAAAGATATTTGAGGTTCAGAGATTTCATGAAAGTGGATGGCTAAATACAGGGAGACTGTAAGAGTAGGTGGGGGAGACAGCAATCTCTACTGATGCGAGGAATCAAAGCTGGGTTCAGGATTTGTGATCTCTGTTGCCCTGATGCTAGCCAGTATAAATCCATGCATTCAGCAGGCAGTGAAGCATGCTGTCCCAGACCCACGTCACAATAGCAGTTGTGAATGGTAGTATAAGTTGGAGTAATTATTTTTCATTTGGCATTGAAATAAGCAGAGGAAAAGGACAAGGAAAGGAAAGAATAAATATTTTTGTGAAATGCATCTCAAACACTAATGAACATTAAATCATTTCTACAGGAGTTTGCAAACCAAAGGAAACAAGGAAGAAACCCTCCTAAGTTTCTTAAATTGAGAACAACTACACTTATTTTTGTTTTTCTTTTATCTGGAACTTTCCTTCTTCCTAACATTATCATTATTACCCCACATTTAAGCCTATGCTAAGCGTGATTTAACACAGGAGACAGAAAACCAGAGAGGTCTGGTTTTCAGTGTCAGAGCTGTCTTTGTTGTGGAAAGTTGTCAGCTCCCAAATGTTGTCTACACCACATAGATCTGTGTACTTTGGCAGGTTTATAGCGCAAAATCAAACTCCCCAGAGACTTGCTGCAACTTGTAAACCTGTGAAGAATTTTTCAGGAGAGTTCTATATCCCATTTCATTCACTTATGAGAACAGTTTCATTATAAGCTATTTTTTATAGGCATTTTCTTTCTCACTCTTCTAGTAACAGGGATTTGAAATGTTAAAAAAGATGTCAGGTTAGCTCCCTGGACCAGATAGCTTTCTCTCTGGCTTTCAAGGAGAAATTCATAAAGCTTTGGTTTTGTTATCTGAGGTGCAGAGAAATAGATAGAACAGAAAATATTTCTGCATTTATTTCTTGGCATTTTACTTGGATTTACTTCTATATGTACTGCTCATCATCTAGGTCAAATGCCTGTATCAGCTGTGCAGCTGGACAAAAACTTCCAGATGAAAAGGGAAAAAAAAAAAATCCCAAACCAAATAATTATCAAATAAAATTTTTAATTTTATGTTAAGCAGTAGAGTTCAGATAACCTGAAACATTCTGGAGCTTTTTATTTGATCTTATGCTAGGAAAGCAACCTGTTTTAATTTCATTTTGGCCTGAATCACTTTCTCTGCAGATGTTTTTCATCTTATGTGATTAATCACTAATAAAGCAAAAACATGAATTGGGCTGTATATTACAACATAATTTAATCCTGTTCTTTCATTAAACATCTAAAATGTTCCAAATTTTTCAGGGAAAAAAGAATCAGTGTCTTTTCTGACTAGAGATTTCCAGTACTATGAAAACATAGCTCAGTAAATTGCTTTACACTTTGTTCCAGGATTGTGCTTCTTTGGCTGCCCAGATTAATTGGCTTGAAACTTTTAATTTATTTTTTTTTCCACATCAGTGGCTTACAGTCTTTCCCTCTTACTCTTTCATGTTTACTTTCTCATCTTTCCATCGAGTATAATCTTTTCTTTGCACTATTAAAGCCACATATACAAACTGTTTCTTTGAAAGACACCAAAACTCAACTCATTCCTGAAGAGAGAATATTGCAAGTGATTTCAGCCACTATTCCATCAGGCCCATCCATCATGGAGATGGGGCTTTGATGCACTCTAACAATCTCTGTCAAAGAAATGTCCCAGAGGGTAGCTGTTGCAACTAGAAACACCTTGAAGCCTTGCAAGATCCCCCAGGGTGTCTGTTTCTGCCCAAGGTGAGAGAAGGTACTTTACTGGAGCAGCTGATCCCTTCAGTTCCCCAAAGAGCTCCAGCAGACCCACAGTGCTTTCTCACTGGGACTATGAGGGACCAGGTGCAACTAAGAAGTTAGCCTCTGGAGGACTGACTGCCAAATGATTCAAACAGGATTGCAAAAAAGCACATTTCTGATCAAGTATTTGCACAACAGTTTATAGTGTTTTCATGTAAACCATACTTCCTCCTATTCTGTTCTGGTTCATTTACCCTGTCCACAACTATAGTATGTAAGAGTGTTCAGGGAGGGTGTGATTACATCTGTTTATTAATACACACCATTCTCTGGAAATGGGACTAGCAATTAAAATTAAATTATGCTGCTTTTGCCCTTTGAAATCATTGATGAAAAAATAATCTAAAAATATTATCTTAACTTTTTACTAACATCACTGTGAACCTTTGGTTTAAGGTCTCTTTCTTTAACTGTTTAAAAGAGGAAGTGATAACAAACATTTCAAGTGACATTGTTCCCAAAGACATAGGAACTCTGTCTCCAAGCAAAATACTTAACCACTTCTTGTTTACAAGAGGTATTTTCTGATGTTCTTTTCTGTTCTGAAAAGGTCCAAAACTCACAGACACAAAAAAAATAAATGGAGAAGTGCCTCTGTTGAACTCACAAATAAAATCCCCACTTGCATTGTAGCTGGTCTGATACATAGACAGAAGACATTATAAGTACCCAAGAATGGATTTTCCCATAGGACTACTCTGTGGAGCACATAAGTACAAGTGAAACTAGTTTTAATTGCAGATAGATTAGAGCCTTTGCTAAATGAATAACACTTGATCTAGCTGATGTTTCTAACAGAGACTTTTAAAATTGAATTGACATAAAACTAATGCTGCAAAATATTTGGTACATTGTTAACTCAATTAACTTTAATTAAGAAAAAAACCCTACAAATATGATTAACTGATATCTGCACAGTGCTGAATGCTACTTTTATTTACATTCCCTCTATGAAATTGATGGAGCTGCCTGGGATTAAAAGTGGCATCACTTTTATTTTGATTTACTTATCAAGGCATATCCAGCTACATGCATGTTCAAGAGATTTTGATCACCAGTCTTTAGTTATAGCAATAATAATGCCATGGTCAGAGGATAATCAAGTGCCTCATGGGCTTTTTGGCCCGTGAAGTGCATGCTAAAAGGACTCCACACTTCTGGAAGAAATTCTGAAGCCACTAAATATTACTAGTTGAAAGAATTTTTAGGATATAAGTTGTTGATGTGGATAACATAAACTGGCCTGCAAAATTCAGTTTCTTCTTCAGTTTTCTGCAGCTGTCCTGGACAGTTGCTGGATCTGGCCTCTAGCAGGAGTTTCTCTGTTGAACACTTTCTGACAAGTGAACAGAAAGACCCTGGTTTAGTTGTTTTCCATGTTGCAGTTGAAAGAAAATTGACTCTACGGGCTAATTTAAGGAAATCTTGAGATGGGAAAATAAAATTTAAAAAATAGAAATGAAAGTTTTAAAGAAGGTGGTATTTAGCATTTTTAAAGGTGAATGAACTGTCTGACCACTGGTATTCAATGTCAAAGACAAAACTAAGGAACATTAATTTGTCTAGAGTTTCAGTTCTTCCCTTGTATAAGGCAGTAAGAGTAATTACAGTGAAGTCAACAAGGTCACTCAATTGACTTGAAACAAGGTCTGGATTTTTAAGCCTTTTCTGTTAAGCCTCAACGTGGGTGTTGGGTTAATATCAAAGAAGTTCTGTAGCTGTAGCTGGGAGAAGAAACCAGGGAGGCTGACCTTTCCTGGTGAGGGGCATTATGACTTTCATCAGCAAGAGTGAGAAATGTATGCATTACTCAGGAGAATACGAATAATGATAAAGAAATCTGATTTTCCGAGGGATCTTTTTAGTTCATAGCATTTACACTTTGTTCTGCAGTTATCAGATAGTTTAAAAAAAAGCTGATAAAAATGTCATCAGGTAAAGATTTCCCAAAGGAGGAATTTTTCACAGTCTGTCTTTGTTAGTTATTATTTTGTGTCCTGAAGCAAAGGATTCATACATACGTAAGCATAAATCACAGTGAGTATATTAATGTCAGATTCCTATTTGAATTAATGCAGTTTGTAAAAAAATATAATTCTCTATGATAGGTTTCCAGAATATTTCTCTCAGATATTCCTGTGCCTCGTGTACTTTTGAAAAACAAATTAGAACACATTACATAGCTAATCTGTGAAAATGGGCCATGACACAATTTAAAAATGAGCTCCCTGGAATTTTTTTCCTATGCTAAAACACCACAATGTGTTTAGGTGAAGGTTGTATGGTACATTCCACACCGAACACGAAGAAAAAAAGGAAAATTGCAGTTTGTACATATTTGTTACAACATTCCTGAGACAGATACTTCAACGCTATAACAACCACATTATGAACCTGACAATGACCACAGTCATAACTCTGTCCCAGGGCTAATTATTGTCAGCTTCTTCATACTCCAACTCATTTGTGACACTGCACATCTCTGAACAGTTGTGTTTGGGGACTGGAATACTGAAGGACTACTACTGACTGGATTTGCATTGCTGGAATATCTATATGACCTGCAAAATCTCCTGCATTTTTTTTCCTCATACTGCTTTGCCTCAACATGGTAAGAACTCCTCCTGCAATTTCATTAAGAGAGCCAGAGATGAATACAAAGATGCAAAGTCTGACTGGTACGGACACTTTCCTCACTCAGATAAAAATACATGGGTTTAAGCCAGATTTAGAGCTTTCACAAGAGTACATGGACATGAAGCAAAACATCTTGGCTTTTGCCAGTACCTTGCATCATAAGAAAGCTGTCTAGCCATTGCAGACAGGAATTCTGGAGATGATTATTTCTCATGTAATTTTAGAGTTTTAAAATACTTCTCACACACACATGAGTAGAAGGAAAATGATAGTCAGGACAGCAAGCCATGCAACAGAAAGTTGACCTTGATGGTTCTACTCTTAATCACACTGAAGTGCTAACCATTTCTCATAAAAATTATTTCCTGTCTGGTGGACATATTCCCACAGCACTAATAGAGGGCTGATATATTGCTCTAATTGAAAAAGCTTAAGTTGTTTAGGAGGCCTGTGTTGTATAAAATGCAATACAAAACATGTACTATCAGCAGAAAATATAGAAGGTAATCCAAATACGTCTATATTGCTTTCAGCTTTAAGAAAAAAAAAAAAAAGTTTTATGAACAGAACTAATAAATGATGGTTGCAGCACACAGTATGCTATGCTACCTTTTTAAGAGTCTTGAATCACTAACCCTTTCACAAAATCACTTTTTTTTCTATTCACCTTAAAGCACCTCATTTATTTTCCCCAGTACTTCCTCTCTTTCCTGCCTTCTCTAATGCCTACTTATGCAGAAATTAATGCTTGCTGTGATGTACTCAAATCCAAACAGATATTGCCCTGAAACCTTTCTTTTGATGTTGGCAGCACTAATTCACCGATTTTCAGGAAAGGAAGAGGAAGGTAATTTCTATCCCGTTATATAATGTGCTTGAAATCATCCAACAGATTCAAAAGCTATTAATGGAGTGTCAGACAGATGTTATGGATGGTTAAGAAACAAGACTAAAAAACTGAGGGCAGAGTAATAATGCACATATTGCACACTCCTAACATTGGAAGTGTGATACTTACAACATGATAACATGACTGCACAGCATGAATGCTTACATTTTCTGCGGAAGGAAATGCCTTCTTAAAATTAATATTTCCACATATAAATACCTGCATGTAAGTACCTATGAGTTGCTTTCATGTTTAGTGGGAGTACAAAGAAATCATCCAGGCATTACTTATGGTACTGAGACTTCAATGAGTAGCTGTTGATCAGATCTACTCTATATGAATTCACAAGTAATTTAAATCCATTCTGCAGCAAATAAGCAGGCCTGCTGTTTGCAGTGGTACTGACTTAGGTCAGCCCTAGACCCAGACTTTATTTAAAAATGTTTAGCTTCTTCTCCTCAGAGCGATTTATTGAGTACTGACCAAAAGCTATTATCCTATTGTAGAAACAGAAAATCCCCATCTCAGGTAATGCAAATCTGGTAATACACATATTTGCAAGCATCCTATTAAATTAATTTTTAAAACTGAAGAAAAAATAAAAATGCCTGATCCTAAGTTAAAATGGGACTTATGCAAAATAGGTGTCCTCAGGAAAATGCCACCCCTTTTGGACTTTCTTGAGATTGCTGAGAGTAGTAAAGTAATCATTCTCCTCCTACCTCTGATTTTTGTGCCTAATCACCTTTTTTGAGGGCTGAAAACCTGTGGTCCCTGAACTTATACACTGTGATTAGTACAGTAGCCACAGACTCCCCAGTGTCTCAGCATAACCCTTCACAGAGTTCCCTTTTGTGAATAGTCTGACTTACAGTTCATGTCTTCAGGGACACATGATGGTAGAAGCAGACAGACATAGGCCTTGAAAAAGATCCAAATCCGTTAATCTTTACTTCTGGTAGCATAAGTGATATCCACATCTAGACAAACAATAAGCCATCTGTATATAGTTGCTTGCTTCAGTTTTCTCATACTTAAGCATTCTTTGGGGTTAAGTCACTCTCTAAGGAGTTCAGCATTTTCTACTTTCTGCAGTACTTTGAGTTTTCATTCAAAGCACAGCTTTGAAACAAGCTCTACTCTAAACTGTCCACTAAGAAAAGAAAAAAAAACCAAACAAACCACTTTTCTTTTATAACTTTATCTTGGCAAGCTGATTAACTTTGCTTAATTTCTTTGTCTTGAGGAGCTTGTCTTCAGACATGAAGAACTGCTTTGTACAACAGTAATGCCATCTGAATGCAAAATCATGTTGCAGTTTATTGTAATAGGAAGACAGAGGACAACAGCAAAAGCAGTCAAGCTCCACCTCCAGAACTTATGTTGTAAGCTGACAAAGTCATGTGCATATGGGGACCTCATTTCACTTGGACATTTTCAGTGACCATTTTTTGCTATCCTGTTGCAGAAGTAATATTCCGCAATAACCGTTGTCCACATGGCCAACTTTTTCCTACTTAATTTCTACAACAATGGCATAAAGACAGCAGGGACCTATTTCAAAGTAAGCACATATTCTGGGCAGAAAAACTATGGTGCTTTTTCCAGATGGTAAGCTGTCGGTTCTGGATCCTCTTCTCTGGGTGTTGTGATGATATAGCAGAGCCAACTGGAATCAGACAGAATTGCAGGACTTATGGTCAAATGACGTTTCCACTGGTTCACCTTCTTTCGGTGTACCTACCACACATTTTCAAGTTGCTGCTAGCTAACATGAAGGTAACTCTTCTGTCTGCCGTGCTGATAATTGCCTCTCATACAAGAGGATGAGATCTCCACACTGAACAGATTTTTTTCAGTAGAAAGCACACACTGTTTTAAGAGGTGATTTAGCAGCTCAGCTGAGGTAATGGCACCAGCAAGAACACAAGAATACTAACCAGGAATGAACTGCTTCTGAGGTAGTTCCTTTTCTGAGAACAGGAAAATGACAGAACATGCAGTGAAAGCTGCAGATCTGTAAGGCTTAGTGGAGATGATAAAAATGTAAGTACTGTGGTGATGTCTGTTCTTAAGGTCTCTGCCAGGCCAATCTTATGACTACAGCAGCAGCACAGCAGTATGGGCCATAAAACATAGAAGACATGGGAGATTCTTGGTGGCTTTACCTGCTTGTTCTGATGTAATATTATTTTATTAATGACACCTATGTACCTATACTTTGCCTGATATACCAGGATGAAACATTCTAAATAAATGTTCTTAAAAACATATTTCTTTCTAGTTTTTGACAGCCTGGTTGCTCAGAATAGCAGCTCCTCCAATATCAGAGTCACAAACTAATGTATGCATAGATAAAACTTGGCCATTGATCTAAAACCCATAGGGGATGCTATCATTGCATTGTTGTTATCAATGTTATCATTGCTATTGTTTCAGAAGAAAACCCATCATTTTTTGCCTTTCACT
>VWZY01002399.1:18724-41602 GCA_013399075.1 Chloroceryle aenea
CACTTTCTTCCAGGAATTTGATAGTTTTCTGGCCCAACTTTTATTCATTCATTTTTTCTTATTCCTTCTAATTAGGCCAATAGTTAGCAGATAATAACAAAACTCACTGTGACACTTTGTTTATATTGGTTGCAGAAAATGGAAAGAAAAATATGAAGCCCCTTCTTAGGTTTTCCTTACCCACCTTACCTTTCCTTATCCATCAGTTTGCACACAATGCCAAACTGTGCCTTCTCAGTGTCAGATCATGAATGAATCGAGTTGCATTGAACCACATACTACTACTACTACTACTGGTTGTTTAAGTCATGGTCTGGACCAGTGGACATCATCTGGCTTTACAGTGTGTAGTGGGAAAAGTTCAGTACTCAGGCAATGAAGCAGACACAGGTCTGGATTTTGAGGAAAGGAGTGAGTGGGTTGTATGGGAGAAGGTCAGTAATTAATTGCACCTATATGTCTGCAGGCAGTCCTTAAAATACTGGATATTAAATTTTGAGTTTATGATGATGAACCAGGTGAACTCTAAAATCTTACTGGTGGAAAATGCCTCCTTAAGTGTCTTGTTGCTGTATAGTTCNACCTCCACAGATTTCTACACGGATGTCCTCAACATTTGTGACAGTCACTGTGTCAACAAGAAATCCTGGCTTTCAAGGTTCTCCTTATCAGTAACAAGGGCATATCTCACCCATCTATCATTGTTCTCCACAATCCTGGATGTTGAAAAAGCACCCCAGACATGGAAAAGTAGAAGAATCATTGGGATGCACATAGTTAACCCAACAGGAAGGTAGTAGAGAGTGGCTGAGCACAGGATGACTGCTTTGAAGTGCAGAAACGTACATGCAAACATTAGTCATCAAACACTAGTCAGCAAAACACAAGAAACTGCAACCTGTGACTGCAGTTGTACTGTCATTTCATATGTATGGCAATGAAGCTCACTTGCACATCAAACCTCTACACTATATAGAAATATTCCCTGAGATTAAGCCAAATATATACCCACATGACATTTAATTGTAACAATTATTGAGCTGAAATGTAGATTCATAGAAGTTAAATCCAGAAAATATTGCTGTGAGACTCAACTCTGACATCCTGGATAACATAGGATAACCAGATTGGGATAATCTGACTCAGATTCACATGGGTATTGAAGCAAAAGGAGCACTTGAGTTCCATGAGCTGATACATTTTTAGCAAATAGAGTTGATTACTTTTTGTTGTAAAATTTTCGTAGAAAATACCCTTATTGATGAGAAGCTCTTCATTTTCAAGTGTTTTTTGCTGAAGCTGGACAAAAGACAGCCTTAGCACTGTTAGCAGTTAATCAGGGCAGTTGATTGCAGACATGAAAAAATGGCCACAGCCTCATGTTTTACTCTTCCTGTGTTGTGTGTACATCCCTGCTACCACATGTGAGTTCCAGAGCTCGTGGGGAAGGAAATGTGGCTGGGGAAACCACTGCTACCTTTTAGCACTGACAGCCACTCTGTAGCCTTTCTTCTTCATGTCAGGAGCCTCAAGCTCTTGACCTTCTACTTTCTTCGCTTTTACCATTCTTCTACACTGTGAGCAGCTTAGTCCAAGTCACGAACATGCCCCTCACCTACAATGCAGGGAAAAGTAATGTAGCCTCTGTTGCTAAAAAGACTTCAGTCAGCCCTGAGTCAAGAATACTCTACTTAGATCATTGATATTAATAAAATGTGTCTTTAGGTTGCTGACAATGGATTGTCTTAATAGTTATGTATTGATAATCCCAAACTAAAATCTAGAGAAAATAATGAGGCATGAAGGGACAAGGGTCACTCAGGTCACCAACCAAAGGACCTCTTTAGCACATTTCTACTGCATACAGTAAACCAAAGACATAAAATGCTTTATGTATTTATAGTGTGCTGTAAAGCAAATTCAAGTAATTTTGTGAGATATTTCCTCCATGGACAGATATCTATCTGCTGAACAAGAGGTGAAACCCTGGACCTGTGTGGTCTTTGTTTGGAGTCACCTGTTGTTGGAGTTCTCTCCAAAGTGGTCTTGGTGCTTGTTATTTCTGTATATAGCTCTTTTAAACTGATGTATGTTCTGATATTTATAGAATAAAAGTCAACTTTTCACCCAAGGCATGTGCTTCTAGGCACTATCTAGGGTTTGGAAATACTTAGGGCTACATGCTGGAAGGGAGCTCCAGTTTCTGTGGCATGCTGCCACATCTCTTTTGATTAGGAAGTTAACAGCTGGATAACTTCTGAAAACAGGAAGGTATGACAGCAAAACTTTATTTCAATTAAATAACTCCCATATAAACACAGGAATTCCACTGCCATCCTTGCTCCTTATCCTCAGCAGGTTTTGCAAGGACAAACTGGCTGGGTGGGAGGTCCAGTGGCTCTGTGCTGGCCACAG
This sequence comes from Chloroceryle aenea, assembly GCA_013399075.1. Lineage (NCBI taxonomy): Eukaryota > Metazoa > Chordata > Aves > Coraciiformes > Cerylidae > Chloroceryle > Chloroceryle aenea. Next base: position 21,140 of record VWZY01002399.1, read on the forward strand.
TTGACTATGAGCAGGTCTCTTATCTAGCTGAGCTAGTAGCCTAAAGAAAATCTCTAAGAAGTCACAACACAGCCAGTGTTAGCAGAATTTACCATTCCTCTGTGAATCTAGTGATTTATAAAAAGTTTTTATGGAGACCTAAGGGAAAGCTTCCACCATTCTCCCCATCTACTCCACTCTGGAGTATTTCATCCAGATATGGAGACCCCCAAAACAAGAAGGAGATGGACCTGTTGGAGACGGTTCAGAGGAAGACCACAAAGATGATCAAAGATGTCTGGAACACCTCTCCTGTGAGAACAGGCTGAGAGAGTTTGCTCAGCATGGAGAAGTCCCAGGGAGCCCTTACTGTGGTCTTCCAGTATTTGAAGGGGGCCTACATGAAAGCTGGGGAGGGACTTTTTTACAAAGGCTTGTAGTGATAGGATAAGGGATAATGGCTTCAAACTGAAAGAGAGTAGATTCAGGTCAGAAATGAGGAAGAAGTTTTTCTTATGATGATGGTGAGGCACTGGAACAGGTTACCCTATCACTGAAAGTGTTCAAGACCAGGTTGGACGGGGCTTTTAGCAACCTGGTTGATTGGGAAGTGTCCCTGCCCGCGGGAGAGAGGTTGGAACTAGATGATCTTTAAGGTCCCTGCCAACACAAACCATTCTATGGTTTGATGATTAACACATGAATTGTCTTACACATAAAATAGGTACCACCTCCCCTTGCTGTAAATGGTTTGAAAGTCAAGAAAATATCTACCCTGTCTCCTCACAGTGTGTGACAAGAACAAGTAGAAGTGAAGCACATCAAAATAAAGGAGAAGGAGGCAGACAAAGGGTGAGGGCAGCAAGAGATTATGGCTGAGAGTGGGACACCCAGGCTAGGCTGGCAGCCCTTTTCCCTGTGTTTAGTGTGGTGGAAGGCCATCCCTTCTGGTTTTGTGTGGGTGTTCAAGGTTAGATTTTAACATTAGAATTCAGTGGACACTTTGGAAGTATCCACCAGGAAAATGAAAAGCCTTAAAAATAGATTAATTTAGTATATTGGCTGTGATTATTAATCTGTTCTTGTGTTTGTTGGAGGCCTAACTGATGCTCTTGGTCTGCTGAGGTCAGCAGTCATGACCTCATGTTGAATATTTGTGGCTGATGACTAGCAAAGTACAATTTTTCTGAATTATTTTTGGTGTAATGCAAACATTATGAAAATAATTCAAACACGTCTTTCAAAATAACAAGTATGTTCTGTTCTGGTTTCTGGTGGAAGACATCAGCTGTCTCAAATATTTTGCCTCACTTCTCACAGTACAGCAACAAGTATTTGGTGAAGGAATTTGGCAGGCTGAGGGTGCCAATAGAGTTCCTGCAGGGAAGTCAGGTTAAAGGAGATGGAAAGTGATTTGAAGACATCTGAATGGATCTAAAGGATGCTGAAAATGGTACTATTGTTCCCACTGAAAAGTACTGTAGAAAGGCTGTAGACCTTGAGGAGCACTGAGTTCAGCTCCTGATCTGTAGTCAATGGAGGGAAAATGGATCTCCCAGAGGGGGCTTAAGCTTAGGCTCGGGGGTTGACAACGGGACACGGAGGTGGGAGAAGTTTATAGGGTATAGAAGGTGAAAGGCACATTTAATTTTTAATTAGATAGCAAAGCAGCATTAGAGCACTGTATCACCGTGCCTGCAAAACACATTGAAAAAGTCAGTAGAGAGCTAACAAACATCCTCTTCACACCATAGACCTGAAGTTTCCTCAACCTATATAAAGTGTTGCTTTTAGTAGCATCATTAACACAGCTATGAGTAAAAAGTGAATTGACTACCCAGTGCATATGTAAAAATCACCAATTCCCATTGGCTAGCTAGAGAAAAGATGCAAGTGATTCTTTGATGAAACACAGGTGTTGAAAAACATTGCAATGGTAATGATATGAGCTCTAACTAACTTGCACTGCTTATAGCCCAGTTTGACCCAAAGTTATCAATGAGGTTTGATGTAAAGTATGTAGGATTAGTAAAAACATTTGTTAAATAAACAAAATGGAGCTTAGAAATGCAGTTTCTTAGAAGACTCGTTAAATTAATTGTAACTTAAGTGATCTGCTCCCAAATCCCCATAAAAATCAGGCTTCACTTCTAAAAAGAAAAAAAAAAAGATGGAATTTGGAAACAATGTTATTTAATTCTCATATCACATATAACTTCCCTTTTAGTCATAGAGTTATTATATTTTCAGTTATTGTATACTTCCAATACATTGTAATTTCAAAAAATCACTGATTAGAAATTGCAAATACTCAGGTATTCGTATAAGATAGAACAAAATAAAACCAATATATCAAAAATTATAGTATCATTAGCAAACTTGCGGAGGGCACACTCTATCATTGATGAAGATGCTGAATAAGACTGGACCCAGAACTGACCCCTGGGGAACACCACTAGTACAGGTCTCCAGCTGGACTCTGTGCTCCTGATCACAAGTCTCTGAGTTCTATTGTTTAGCCAGTTCTCAACCCATCTCACCATCAGAGTCATTATTTTAAGTTCTGCACAAAGTTTTAGAATATCGGTGGAAATCTGGTATCTTAATATTTTTAATCTTAATGCCCATCATTAACTCTTTCTTATGTACTTCATAAATTACTGTGTGTTAGACCAGGTTTGTCACTGCCTCCACAAACTCAGCTGGACTTTAAGTACAGAGAAGCAAGAAAATTTTCTGTACCTCCACCATTGTGGGCCTCACAGTTCTGATAAACTCTGGAAAGTACCTTGCACTGATAAATTAAAAAGCCATCCTCAAAGCTGCCCTTAATAGTCATATGTTGTTTAAACATACTGTGCAAACTGTGACTCCTTAGAACAATTACACAGATCGGTTGCCTATATTTCTTTATAAACAATACTGAGATTAATTAGTTGGAATGGCTTCCTTTGCTTCGCCTCTGATGTCATGAAAATGCTATTACTAGCTCTTCCTTGGACAGAATAAACAAGCATATCTGATATGCAAGCTAATATAATGTCCTTTATTTACATGATTGTAAATCCTGTTAGCTCTAAAACAATTTTGAATTTAGGAAAAGGCCAAAAATGAGAATAACAAAGGAGAGAAGTGACCTCAGTTATTCCACACTGACGTATCTTCAGCCTCAGAACTGGCATGGGAAGGCTGTGTTATCAGTTGGCTTGGAAAACCTGAGTGATGGCTCTTCCATTCTGCCCACAGCAGAACATAAACAACTATTAATAGTTTCAGGAGTTCATAGCCTTTACCTGTATCTCAGTTAAATTTTCTGTCTAGTAATGGGCTTTTAGACATGTTGAATAAAGCTAATCTTTTAAATAGAGCTATACTGGGATTTTAGGGTCTCATTTAACAAAGAACTTTCTATTCAATATTCTATTGTTTTACACTTCTACTAGAACATCTATGAGTATTTTTTTTCTGTGTCTGCACATCATATTGAAGAACTTTTTAAAGTATCTAAATGGGAAGTTGAAGCTTGTTCAAATATGGAGATTGAATTCCCTCTGAAAATATTTCTGTATGATGCATAAATGCCGTGAAATACCAGCCAATTGTTGTTGTATTTGTAAGGTAATGGTTAAGTTCAAGCTTAAGGTCAGACTGGCTATCTAAGTACTCCTACTGGTGTATTTTGATAAGTGTAGGTGTTCTTCATATTATCTCATGGACCATACCCAAGAATGAACATAACATGTAAAAATGGTAAGCATTTAGCACATACTGTCTGTTTAAACATATCTTTTCATCTACATTCCCCACTTAGTGTGAGCTTTGTTATAAGACCAAATGTTAAATATTATAAATAAAGATCCAGAGTAGAAGCCATATCCATGGTATGAAAGGCAAACTTCCTACTTATTTCATTGGAACTGAGGTTAAAGTCAGCTTTTGTAAAGAAAGAGATCACAGAAAAATTACTATGACCCCTTCCTTGTAAGATTCTGAGTTTGCCTCACCAGTAGTTACTTGAGACCAGAACTTCACATGCGTCCAAACAGAAGTTTAATTCTATCACATTGTGGTAGTTTAGGTTTACAGAATAACCTGAGGCCAGGAAATTAAAACTGTGTTCAAAGATATCCACACTGGTTAACATTTGGTTAGAACTGGTATATTTTATCTTAACTCATAGTGGTCTTACATCATCAGATGTTCAAAAGCACAGAACAGCCATCTTGTCCAAGGTATATCCCAGCTAACTGTCATCATAAGCAGATGCTTGGAGAAAACAGAAGCATGGCAAACATATTCACATGTATACCAAATATTTTCAGTACAGGAAGTTCATAAATTGTCTAAACCAATTCCCTAAACCAATACATAATCTGTGAATGGATGCTGGAGCAATAGCCCATATACTGAATACAGTCTATTAGCGCAACTCTTCCAACTGATGCCCCATGCCCCCTTTGAAATAGCCTTATTTCATATTGGTCCCTCTGGAGATTCACCTCTGTGCGTGCAGCCTACAGCACATCCATGGTGTGCTTATCCCTGATGAATGTTGGGTCTTCTACATGCATGTTATACAGTAGATCTGTTCTTGTTCAGTGGGTCTAGTCATTTGTCAGGGAAAAGATAATCTGCCTGCCTGACTTGCAAGGGCTAGAAATCAAGGTTTTTATAAAAGCATTACCATTCTTTAGTAAATACGTGATTTATGGGATCCGCCTTATGATGGTATATGCAGGATTAACTTTGCTTAAGTTAGTGGCATTCACCCCTTAATTTCTCAAAAAAAGTAACCGGGTACTTCATCTTAAAAAGCAATCAGCGTGATTTCTATTTTTTCTTCTTTCTTTCCCTTCATTTTTCCACGACAGAAATAGATAAACTAGTCATTGATCATATATCACCAAGAAATCAGAAATTGTTCAGGAACTCATCTAAAACTTTTACCAAAAACCTGAAGAAATATTTACATATTTAAGAGCTGGTAGTATTTAATTATGTGTGATAAATATCTTTCTATTTTAGAAAAAACTGGGAATTTCCAAATACAAAACTGGGGCTGACGTGATAGTTGTAAGACTTGTGAGCAACCAGAAGATCTAGCAGAGTGAAATAAATAAAATTTGATTCATTCTGTATAAATTTGCTGTGAATTTGCACTTTCCATCAGGACTCCATGTCTCTTGAGTATGTAATTTTTGAAACACAATATAATTTTGATAAAATTATCAAAGCCTATGCTATCTACAAGAATTATTACAAGTAGATCTATGATATGTACTCTTTACAATAAACATTAAGAATTCTGCTGAAGTTAGCTGTACTCTGAAAGTTTGTTTTAAAAAAGGCATCCCGTGGGGTATCTAAATACACCTACCACCATTTTGCTATGACTTTTCTAGAGGAATGACTAGTCTTTAGATGGACTCTTTACTGTTTTACTTATCCTAGACTGTACAGGCATATCTGTATGACATCAGTATTACTGGATTGCATGTTTTGGAAGAGTATCTGCTGGCCAGGTAAAGCCACTACTGAACAAATGGTTGCTCTGCATTTCCGCACTGCAGTTATTATTAAATCCTTGGGCGCTATCTCCTCCTCTGCTCCCTCAACCCATTTGCCATAGAGGAATTTTATCTTTCTGCTTTGCTTTCTGCTTTCTGTCCCAGACAGCTAGGTGATTTTCAGAGTCTTGTAATCTCAGATAGATTCAAGTGTTTTCATTTACAAAGAGGTTTTTTTTCTGAATGAGACAAGCAACAACAGTTTATTTACTGTAGTGAGCCCCATTCCAGACAGCTCTAAATGCCCAGTCTTGATTGTATATTTTCATACTTCTGGCGTTGCATTTGTGAAGGAATTTTTTGAGTCAACTCGTAGTCAATTCTACTGAGTTACTATTTGTGTTTGCTTTGTTTCTGTTTTCTATTGGTGCTTTTTTATTATTATTATACTTAAGAGAAAAGTATAATTTATCTTTACAGATTAATTATGTACAGTACAGATGTACTAAAGGAAACCTGTCTATTGCAGTCATTATCTTTATAAGGTTTAGCAGGATGCATGGTCATTTATTCTGAGATGTAAAGGAGACAATAAAGTATGTGGGCAGAAAGCAGTGAGGGGGTTACTAGAAAGTCCTGAAATTTAAAGGAACACTGTTGTTCAGAACAGTGTTCTGTTTCATGTGCAAAGATGATGTTTTTGACAGTATTAAGTTCTCTAAAATCTTCAGAAAGCATTTATAAATATAAAATGAAAAATTTTACCTGTTTTTTTTAAAGGTAAATCTTGTTCTTTTTCATATGATGCTCTTCTTTTTTTTTTTTAAATCCATATATTTGTTCTAACCTTATTTTAATATTGTATATTTTTTAATCAGATTATGAACTGCATTTTATAAAAATCTGAGTTATGTGGACTTTTCACTATCCTATCACAGCATCAGTCTTGTATATGACATGATGTAGCAGCCAATCACACTGTCTTAAGGGCTCATAATTAGTGTAGGACATTAGTAAACAGCTGTGTGACCTAGGACAAAATTTGAACTTCTATTCTTCAGTCTTGGAACACAAAAGATGCAAAACTGGAGACCTATCAATTTTCATGTGGAAAAAAAAAAACCACAATTTCTCAGGTTCTTTGTCGTATATCAATGACAACTTTGTCTCTTCTCCTAGAATGTTATCAGGGACAAGGAAAAGCACTTAATAAGTGTTGTTCATTCAAGAGTATTGAATGATAAAGCATTTGGTCTCAACTACTAAATGGCACCACAGAGATATAAAATGTTATTTCACTGTTATTTTTATTTTTGTTGTTATAAATACAGCAGCAAGATTAGATTTATGTCTGACAACAGTTCTTGGAAAGCCAGTTTATGTTCTGGGACAACATTAAAGGCTTCTTCTCTCTTTGGTCTTCCATTAAGGCTATCAAAGACGACAAGCAGGACAGGACAAATCCTAGGGCCTGGTGAATTATGACATTTTCAGTGACATTCATTGTTAGTGAGAGACAAAGAGTAGGATTTTTAGTTGTGAAACAGAAGGCTGTAAGATTAGGCTGAATAAAAAATTGCCAAAGTGTTCACATATTCTACATATTTGAAGTGTATGTTTCTCAGCTGTTTTTTTAACATTTTTCTCTCATCTATAAACTATTCTAAATGACACATGGATTGTACTGTGTCACATTCCTGTAAAGATGCCGGTAGCTGAGTTAGTCATTCATTACTTCTTAAGGAATATTATTTGACTCCTTTCTGTTTCTTCATCCATCTTCACATCTTCTTTCTGAAACTCACTTGAGCATGATTTTTTTGTATCCCATGATTTTAGCCACAGATGCTACAATTTCAGAAAACTCAGTGTGTGGGAGTGTACTGTCAGCTTCTCAAGACCTCACCTAAAAAGATGCAAATCATTTGAAGACCAGGAAGGTGCAGAGGATAAGTATGTCTCAGATAAGGGTCTCAAGGAGACTGAAGGACAAATTCTGTGCAGTCACAAACCACTGAAATGTGCTTATGGATGGTTTAAGGCTGCTTTGATCTGCTCTGAACTGGGGGCTGCTTTACAAATGGCTGACTCCGATAGATACTGTGAAAGCAATGAGAAGGCCTATAATTGCCATGACATTAACATTTTGATCAGTTTGAGGTGAGCAGTGAAACAATATGGCTAGGATATCACTATATGAAACCTTCCAGGGACAATCTTGCAAGCTTACACCAGAGAGAGCCACATATATACACAGGTTATTAGTGCTCATACCACTTGCTGAAAGTAATTTGCACTGTGTTTTTGGGAACAACCCTTGGCATATACTTGAGATATTAATAATCTCTATGTAGTAACCTTATCTATAGCCTTTCTGCTTCATTTGCTACTTTCAGGATACGCCTATGTAAATTTATATATGTAAACACTATAAATAGCCAGCTGCAATTTCTATGCTAAAGAAAATTTTTATTCTTATTTATTATTACATTATTTAGTCACACCAATGAAAACTGTGAGCCATTTCACCAAGGTCTTCAAAGAACAACAGCCACCTCGTGCTTCTGATCATATTATCAAGCTGGGGAGAACAGACCTGATGACTTTCAGCTATAAGAATACCCTGGTCTACAGACTTGATCTTTCCCCACATGGAAGGGTCTTAGATCTTGATTAGTCCTTGATCAAGATAACAAAAAAGTGTGGATCCCTGCAAGTAATTTTTCATTAACAGCTGGGTACCTTTTGTAAAGGAAAGAACTGGACCACAGGAAAGTCTTTCTCTTTTTCCTTCACATGATTTCTTCATTCAGTATGTTCACCTTTACCTAATCTCCCCATAACCATTATGTGAAATCTAAAGCTAATTAAAGGAAGAGAAAGGATAAAAATATTTCCAGAAACTGTTAGTGTCAAGAAAAAGTGAGGAAAGTCTGAGAGACCTGAGGCTTTTTAGCCTGGAGAATAGAAGACCAAAAGACAGATACACCTTGGAATGGGCACAAACTAAACCACAAGAAGTTCCACCTCAACATAAGGAAAAAACTTTTTTACTTTGAGGGTGACAGAGGAACAGGCTGCCCACACAGGTGGTCTCCTTCTCCAAACTAAAATAAAGCCTGCCTGGATGCAGTCCTGGGCAACCTGCTCTAGGTGAACCTACTTTAGCAGGTGGGTTGGACTAGATGATCTCCAGAGGTGTCTTCCAACCCCTACCATTCTGTGATTCATGATTCTGTGATTCAAAACTAGCTGGCACCAAAATAAAGAAAGGAGACTGTCAGCAGATGAACCCAAAGGAAGAATATCTTTTAACTTCTACATCATGAAAAGTCTTTCCATTTACTTCTAGAAATGATGAATCAGGTGTCAGAAGAAGACACACTAACCCCTGAACAGAGATGGCTCAGGTAGTATTTGTCATTCTTGCATTCACTCTCATCCTGGTGCTAACTAGCATAGAAAATAATGTCATTTCTCTAGACTCATTCTCAGAGGTCACTTCAGGCTTTAGGAACCTCCCAGATATCGATCTCCCAAGTACTTACATTGTTTGTGAAAAGAGGCAGGAAATGATTTAGAAAATACCATTCTTCCTCACAGAATTTGCGCCTGGAATTGGAACAGGAAGATAGTTACAGTTCTTCCAGCATTTCCATCACTATTGTTTTAGCATCTTGGGTAGCTCAAAAAAGTTCAAGAACAGAATCTGATCTTTTTATTCCTCTCTATAAGAACTCCTAGCTCTTTTTCTCTGAATGTCTGTTTGGTTTTTAAAACATATTTTACAAATGTATATCAATTGCAAGGTAGGTGTGTGAGAGTCTGTTTATTAGAAAAGTAATAAATCTCTGCAAAATATTTTTTTAGAAGGTAAGGATAACAATGCTTGCTTAAAGACTTGCTTGGTTTCTTTGAGAACTACCTTTTATGTTTTTTACCATTGACTGTTTTCTAACATCTTTGGTATGCTGCCAGATCTCTCATGTAGACCACCCACCCTTCACAGTGACGTCAAGGAAGTCCCCGAGTTTGCATTATTCAATGACAAGGAAGCCTTTGCTATCTTTGACTACACAGATGGTGAGCAAAAGGATGGGAACCTTTGGATAGGACTGCATCCCTTGACTCATGATTTGTTTTCTCTTCCAACAGAGCCCCTCTGTGACAAAGAAATCTTGTTTGGTATATTTGCAATAAGAAAATAATGTTCCAGTTGATGACAGGTGCTTTAGCTTTCAGCTGATTTCAAAGTGTGTCATACTGCTAGAAGAAAAACCCAATGAAAAATGCATGGAACTGTAAAAAGCCTGCTGTGCAATCACCCAGAATGTACTTTACCCATCTGAGCTCAGTGCAGTGTCCAGTGCACAGGGCTTCATGCTTCATTTCATGCCTTTTTAGTCTGCTTCTCTTTACTAGTGTCCCTTTAGTGCTTCAATTAGTGTTCATGCAAACAGGCTCACAAAAGCCCACAATAAGTCTCACGAAAGTGAGATCTAATGGCAGGACATGCTACTAGAATTATGATTTCTTTATTTGTATTCTGCATCCTCTGCCATCAGCTTTTGGGCTCTTCCTGATGTTTTTACGTTGCAAAACATTTTGAGACAGGATGTTTTTATTTGTTAAGGGCCTAGTGTAGGGTAATAATAAACAGGAATCTGAAGCTATGATGAATATCGAATTGCTTTATTTTCCTGACACTGTGGAATATGTAAGTTGCTCAGGTGTGTCGGAGACAAGGAGGAGAAAGGCTCCTTATAGACAAATATCTATTACCTAAGAATGGGCATGATACTAAAACTACAAAGATTTTATGATTTTGTGTACAGATATCCCGTATTTTCAATTGTCCTTGTTTCTGTTAGAAAAGAACAATTCTATTAAGTGATTTTGCTCTACAGAGATTTTGCTTTTCGTCACAGTTCTTCTAACTGCACTGTCTGAAGTTAGCAGTGTGTTTTCTCAGACAGCGTCTGCTACTATCAGTGACAATGCTCCATGTTTAGAGTTACTACCAAGGACTGGTGTGCAGACCAAAGCTGCTGCTGGATCTTGTGTACCATGGTGGGGGTGCAGAAAGTCAAAGGTGACACCTGTTTGGAGAAGTGTGCACGACAGGTGACTCCAAACTGATCAACAAGGAATTCCAGCCCATAGATGTTATATTCAGTATAAAGCTGAGGGATCATGAGAATCAAGTTCTCTTCTTTAATGGCCAGCACCTGAGGAGGACTCTGTCCATTCTGCCTTCAATCTCAATCTGTCTGTTCCTGTATCCAGTACCAGAATCCAGCTCCTAAATCCAATGCTGAGTCCATTCTAGGACTTTCCCTATGCCTGTTCAACATCATCAGTGGTGACAGTGATGTAAATGCCATCATGGGTGTGGGGAGGGTTTGGGTTACATACTGGTCTTTATTTTCATTAAAGCTTTTTAGTTTTATTTTCTAATCGGTAAGTCTCTCTCCCTTATTCCCTTTCTCAGACCCTTTGGGTCTAACTGAGATCATATGTTATTGGTCTAGTGAATGGCCCTAAACCCTGACAACCATTAAGAAAAATCAAGACCTGTAAATTCAGATTAAATGACTGCTGAAAAGTTAATGTTTTGAACATTCATGTAGAGGAAGAATGAATGGTGAAAAAGAGTTTATCTTCCCTCAGTTAAACACAGGTAAAAGACTGACACTTGAGTCAAAATTTGCCTTCATTCAAATGATCATTCATTCATCATCCCTGATGACCAGGGATGGATCAGGCTGACCTCCAAAACTCTTCTATGCATTCCAAAAAGCAGGTAATGAGCTTTACCTGAACACATGCAGCTGTTGCCTATTCATAACTTTCATGTGATACTAGAGTTTTCCTCCTAGGTGTGGAGAAGGCGTGGGGAAAGAAGGTAGGAAAAACATTTTGTTAAACTCCAGATTCTGTTAGCTACTACGTCTCAGCTGAGACACATGCCTGACTATAGTCACATGTGGGAGGAGTAATTTCAGTCACTAGGCCAAAAGCCCCGGGCTCAAGACCAACCTGAACATGGAAGGTGCTCATTACCTAAAATAGGGAAGGCTGATGTATGCATAAGCCTGATGTGTCTCCTTCCTGTGTAACAGCTGGAAAAATTCTAGGGGAAAATAGCTTTTTCCTTGATATCATGTTTTAGCTAATGAATATTCCCTTTCTGTTTAGAGAGCTGCTTGGTCACTACATGATCCTGTTCAATGGCACCAAGAGCTGAAGATTACATCTCTATTAGGAAACACTGAACAGGTAGTGGTTACTGTAAAAGACCATAGTCTAAGAAGAGAAAAATTACAAATTTTAACAAAAAATCTTTTTATATACTAAGATAGAGTTGTAGCAATATGGAGAGGGGGAGAACAAGCAGGGACCTAAGACAAATCTATGAGGACAGATCTCATGAGATGGTTTGTTAGGAGGAATACAGTACAGTGCAGTGCAAGAACTGAACTGACTGATGTGCCCTGACATCTCTCAGACTTGATGCTTTTTTATGAAAATTTAATTGTAAAAGCTTAATTTACAGAGTCCAACTTTAGGGGTATAATGCCTTTTTAAGTTATTTGCCTCAAATGACACAGAAATTTTGCGAGACACTAGGGAGCAGAATAGGAGAACCATGATTTAATTTTTATGTTCCAATCATTAATACATGTTTTATCTTCCTGGACTAAACAGGAAGAATTATTGAAACCTGTTACGTCAGTTAGGCATATACTAGGGAAAAATTGCTTCTAAGTCCTTAAGCGGACATACTCCTCTTCAAAATTTCTTTCACAGCTTCTGTGTAACAAACATTTGGGAAGTCAGATTTATGTATGTACCTTGGACAGATCTAAGTTCCATTTTGCATAGTCACATGAGGAAACATGATTTACATATATAGATTTTGCTTGTAGGAACACTGAAAAAAACCAAAATCTATGCTGAAATAAATGCACAGTGACATTTAAGCCTGGCAATCCTGAAACAAGTATCTCTACTTATTTTTACTTCCAGTAGGAACTGTATACAGAAGTGTGTAGGGGAATAGGTTCAGCAGTGTAATAAAACTATGTAGGTCTGGTCTCATTTCTGTTAAATTTAAGTGCTTGTTTGAGCTGCCTGCAAAACTACCTTTTTCTTCAGTCTGTTTTACGATAAATGGAGAGAAAGGCACCATTTTGCAGTTAGCCACCTTTAAAGAAAAATCATCCTTCAAAATCATCTAGCTATTCATGAAATATAGACAGAATCTAGAGCAAATTTGCTGGTAAATTAGGCAATTTATGGATCACCCACAAGTCAGAGGAATGAGTGCAACCTTAATGGATGTCAACAAACCTGGAGAAGAAATTTGCCTTTCCTTTTCTCAGATTCAAAAGCAAATAGAAAGCACCAAACAACTTGTTTGCCATCTTCTGAAAATCTTTCAGATTCTCTCTATAACCTATGATCAATTGTTCAGTTCATAGGAATCAACATGCAGTTTGACATGACAGTCTGTGATCATAATATGATGATCTGCCTTTCAATTTGATTTTTGGTCAAATATTTGCTATTCAGAAAAAGATCAGAAAAAGAAACAAGTGGGAGAGAAATTCTGAAAAACACCATGAGTATAATTCCACGCTCTTTATAAAATGTATTTCAAATTCTAGTGAAACTTGGATCTTTCTATTAATTTGAAATTATTTTTTCCCTGAACAAAATAATCCCATCTTCTAATGAACCTGTATTTTTGAATTATTCTATTTTATGAACAAAAATGTGGAAGGAGATCCACACTGACATTTTTTAATTTATTTATTTCCACTGAATGGATTTAAAAATCAAATAAAACTTATTTCATATCTTTCTTCTAAAGACTTATCAATTCCTTCCAAACTGAGAACTATGGCAATTATTCCACCTCCCCTAGAAAATGGAAATAAGACTTTCTGAACCCCAGTTTAATAACACATTCCATCACTTGAAACAACAGATAAACTTGTTCATTGAGTTAATGTCAGGCAACTATTTCTGTTCTTAAAATCAGCCAGATGTATTTCCAATCTTGTCTTTTTTTTCTATCCTCTGACCTTTCTGGCTGTAGTTGTAATGCTCCAGCTTTTTTGAAAAATAATAACAGGCTTTTTTTCTCTGTACTTATCTGCCAGCCAGGTAAATGCAGCATAGAGCAGATGAGCTGGAAGTAGTTTAGCAGTTGATACATCCACAGGTACCATTTTGTTCTAAAGACAGCATTGATCCAGACTGTATAATTTCTAATGTGCTTTCATCAGTATGTGAAAGTGCATTTGATGATTAGAACCTGAAGTATGTGAGCTGGAAGATCTAGCTAGAAAGAATTCCTCAGCCCCTGTCCTAGGCCCTTTAGGCTTCTTCTTTTCAGCCTTTTATGTTTCTGTTCAGGGAATCACAAGGAGCTGTGGCCCAGGGTGTGAAAGAAATTAGCATCTACAGTCTTTGTGCCAGTTGCTCCATCAGAGCAGAACCTGTGTTTCCCGGCCAAAGGAATTCCATGACCAATGAATAGGCGCCAAGGCAGCTCTTTGGCTTCAGCAGATGAGTAAAAGGGTCTCAAGAAACTGGAGCTCATATTTCCATTTGAAAGCCATATCAGTGATTGCCATAGCAAGGAAAGGAAATGCATAATGTCGAAGGATGACCCTTTTACAGCTACTGCTTTCACATAGTGCTGCCCTCAGCTGCTACAAAATAGGAACCAAATTACATTCCTTTTTGTTTTGGAATTCAATCAGTGAAAGATATCTTCTTGCTCCAAAACATGTTACTGGTTTATTTCTCCTTGAGTCATCTCTTGCATCTGTGCTGGCTAAGGATAAATTGCTTCTGTTCTGATTTGGTTGAAATTACATTTAGACTGCCAGAGGCTGTAGCAAACCAAATGGATCAGGTTTGTATTTCATTTATCCCCAGGCAACCCCAGTGGGTTCAGCAGGTTCACAGGGAGGTGATTAAGAATGAAATTCAATCATTGTCTTTTTCACAGAGTTATGTGCAATCTGTCGCACATGCTTTTCTTTTTTCACAGTTACTCTTTGTATTACACTTCTGCATTACATTCATTTCGGTTTATCCACAAAGACTAGCTGAGGAGGAGAATTCTCTAAGAAGTTTGTTGCTCACTCTCTCCTGGTATTATCTATACCATGCTCAGTTTGAATGTTTGTTTAGTTCTGCACTGCATGTCTCTGATAAGTGTAAACAAGTTGCTGCCCACATACTTATGAAACCTGGTTAAGAGAAAATCATGTAAAAGCCCTAGGTATTCTAGGCTGCATTTAATAATTCTTCAAAATGTATGCTCTACTTTCTTTTCCAGACATTGCCTTGTTGCTACAACATGGGAAGTTTATCAGCTGTGTTTTCAAAAGACACAAATTTTGGCTGGTACTATTTGGAGAGATATTTTCTTAACCTTAAATAGGAGGACAGCAGGAGTCAGAAGAGTCAGAACCTCAGGTGACAAAAATTGATGAATTTGATAAGAGTGATTTATAATAGTCAAGGATCTGGCACATTATCAGAGCAGATAGCGTAGCATGATTTGATGCAGAGGATTGTTAAGTAACATACCAAACAAAGAAACCAGTTGTTCATCTCCAAGGAGCTGGCATGAAGAGTTTCTTCTAAATCAAACAATCTCTATTACTGGGCTGAAACACTATGGCTCAAGCTCGAAAGCAAGGCTGACAGCCTTGTTTGTTGAAATGTACCCTTAATTTTCAAAATGGCCTCCCTTAATATGATGAATTTGATTCTTCACTGGAAAATCTTCTGCCAGAAGGATTGCTTGGGATTCCGTGGGAGTTTATCTGGAAGACATCCAAGACAGAGTCTATATACATGTACAGTATATTGAGCTGTGCCAGCTAAGGTGAACTTAGAGGGGAAAATTGGCTGGCAGCTTCCATCCTGAAAGTGCATACGCCAAAACCTTGATGGTCTAGGACATTTTCTATGTGTGAAGACAGGAGATTCAGATGGCTTAGGGAAACAGGCTGCTTGTAGAACTGATACATAGGAAAAACATATTTGAAAGACTTTAATTGCAAAATATCCTTCTAAGAGCAACTTGAGGTGCTTGGAATTCACATTTATAATCTAACAGAGACAGGCAGGCAGAAAGAGATCTAAATCCAGATCTTCTCATCTAACCAATGACACAGTATTTCTACAAATAAATTACTGGGGAATGTGGGAATAAATTGCCCTTTGACCTTCAGAAGTTAATCTTAAGAAAACAAACATAAATAGCATTATGATGTTTCCATGTGTTTATTTTGTATTTTTCTATAACTGTGTCCCAGAGAAAAATAATCTCTTACATGCTACAATTATTACAACATCAATTACAGTCATTACAATATCAAGCACTATATATATCGTTTTGCACCTGACAATGCTCAAAATGCACAGAGAACACCCTAAAGAGGCCAGTTTATTTATATATTTTAAAAATTTGGCTTAAAATACGCTTGAATAAAGCAATACTGCAATGAAAATTATAAGTGGCATTTAACAGATAACAAATGCAGGGCTGCAAATTACCTGCTTTCAAAGTTGCTTCTGCAGATCCCCTTCTAGGAGGACACATATTTCTCCTGTTCATTCATAACCTCTATTTAAACTGCTGTTTCTTGAATTCCATCACCTGATACTAATTCAAATGAGGCTTTACATTGTACTACCTGGAAATCAACAGAGGTTCTTCTTCCTTGCAACAGCATGAAGTTCCTTGAAAATTTTCCTAAAATACACATACACATACACATACAAATTACAACTGATTGTGTTGTAATCAGTCCAGAAGCATGTGCTCATCTTTCCCTGCGGTTATTGCCTACAGAAGCTCAGCTCATCTCATCTCCTCACCTCATCTCAATCTCAGTCTCATCTCTTGTTTTAGGAGAGGTATTTTAGGAGTAATTATATGAAAGTGACCAAAGTTTTGACTGCTTCATTCCTCCTTCTTTATAGGTGGTGTTGATACTTTAAATTTCTTTTTATTTAGAGAGTATCTGGTTAGATATTGCCCTAAATCTATATGAATAATTAGATGGCTAAATAAGGAATTTAGGTGACAGGATCTAGATGCCTGAATGACAAACCACAAAATCACTACAGTTTATGGAGGAGTGTGAGGTCTGCAGGCAGTCTGGACTTTTAGAAGAAATTTGTAGAGGCAGCTGTGTCCTCTTGGGCATACCAATTGTGAATAGTTCCTGCTTAACTTACAACCACAACTTGCTTAATTTATGGCCTTACCCTGCTGGGATCTACCAGCTCGTTATTCTTCAACCGCCTTCAGTCCTCCACGCAGATCATGGTCTGAGAGTGAGCCTACTGAGACTAAGTCCTTTTCAAAATCCAATAGCAGAAGACACTTTTTTTTCAACACGTAGGTGCAGGTGATGTTTCCCTGGCCCATTTATACCTAAGCTCAGTGGATAGAGAGCTTGCTGTGCGAGAGACCTAACGACAATCCTTCATCTGATAGGCTAGGCTCAAGCCCTCTTCTTTCTACTTTACAGGAAAAAAAAAATTACTAAGATGTAGGCTACCAGCAGCTGTAGGGAACCTTGGGTGAAGCAGGTTAGTCTCAAGTGGTTACTAGTAGAGGTGAGAAGCTGAGTATCAGACCAGTATGCTATATTACACATACGTCATCACAACAGAATTTCCTTCCTAGGCCAAACCCAAACTTTTCCCCAGATTATATCTGCCTTTTCTTTAGATTCATAAGTATCTTTTTCTCAGTGGAGATTCTTCCACAGTTCCCTACACAATCAACTCTCACATACATGTAGCTACGTTCCACATATATGCTAAATATTTTCTGAAATATGAATGCTGCATGCAGCTTTTGTAGTGCAAACTTCTTTTGCTCAGTGTCCTATTGCAAATTTCCATGTAGAAACCTCATTTGGTACTTGTTCATTTACATTTTCCTAACTGTCTCCCTCTAGGACTTAGTAAGGCTCTCCAGTGAGGAGTCAGTGAGATTCTGCAGCATTGCATTCAATGTGATTGCAGAAAAAAAATTACTTGTCTTTGATGCTCTGAGCACATAATATTTTATTAGCAATATAATTCAGACAAGAAATCTCAAACACTATAAAAATACCAAAATGATACTGACTATAAATTATTTTCAAGTCATTTCCCAGAAGAAAATTTTGATTAATGACTCTTTCCAATAATTATTGCCTATCTGATCTGAGACTTTTTTATCTAAAAATTGATGTTTCCAAAGCAATGGAAACCTTATCCAGATATATGTAATGAAAAGTGATGGCTATAGATAGACTTAAAATTAGATTTTATAATAAAAATACAGATGCTAATAACATCAATAAAAAGCAAGGTAATTCTTATAGGCTTTTCTAAACAGGAACAAATCTAGTTCTTATCTTGCATTCTGTAAGAATTGTTGCATTATCAGGTGGATTTTTTTTTATATATATCAGAAGCCTATTGTCCTAAAAAAATGATAAGAAGTGTCCTTTACCAAGAATTATACACAGTCTAGTAAAAGCGTAGAGAAGATAGAGAAGATTTACCAGTTAACCTATAGAGGAATTTCAGCAGATTAAGAGACCTAAATATTTTACAGCAACAGTACACTAGGGGGACTAGTTTTACTCTTTCTTCAGTCTTGGACATATGTCACAGTCACAGAAGAGAATGCAGCTTCAGGGAACTAGTATATTCAGCATTGCAAATAGTGGATCCTGCATGTAGCAGACTGAATATAATTACTGTAACTCCTCTAAAATCAAGAAAGTAACTAACATTTAAAAGGTTTTTTTTTCTTTTACTTCTCACTTCAGACATGTTTTTCTGGCAGAGAGCTGCAATTGTTAAATATTAATGTGTCAAGAAGAAAAAAATGTTTATAATATAGAAACTGATAACTCTAGATATCGTTAAGCAGCATTTTCACTAAATAAAATGGACTTGTTTCAGAAGAAGTGCTATCCAGATCCTATGCCATAGAGCACATTTAAATTATGTTTTAAACAGGAAAGTTTATTATTTTTTAAATTGTTAGTGTTGGAAGGGACCTTAAAGATCATCCAGTTCCAACCCCCTTGGCAATGGCAGGGACACCTCCCACTAGAGCAGGTTGCTCAGAGCCCCATCCAGCCTGGTGTTAAAAACTTCCAGGGATGGGGCCTCCACCAGCTCTCCTGGCAACCTGCTCCAGTGTCACACCACGTATGTTTATATTTCAGTATAAAATGAATCAAGTATTTCCATACTTAGATATTTTGTGTTGACCAGAGATCTGATAAAAGCAAATCCAGAAACACCTGAATTCTCTGGTACTGCCTCTTATCTCTTTCAAGAAGTTACCGAATGTCTCAGCTTCATTTCTCCAGTCCTTTTGTTTAATCCTTAGTGTGCTGGCAATTCAAAAGGCCAATGTACCCTTAGTACACTCTCAAGTGACTGTACTGTATGGATTAAAGTTTTTAAAATGCAGCACCTGAATGCTCCTGTTTACAGACATAACTAACATACAATTAGACCTGGATTTTTTCAGGATCTGTACTGTGGTGGAAATCTCTTCTTACATATAGAGCATTCTTAAATTTTCTTCAAATTTAGATAGCCCTTTGTGTCTGTAATAAAATGTTATAGAAAAAAAGGTTACATAAAAAGGTGATGATTGCCCAATATTCAACTTCTACCAGACTGTGTTCTTTACAGGGTGGTTTTCCAGAGTGTCTTACCTGTACATTTATGGAAATCTTCCATGATGCTGCCTCAAACAACTTCTTTCAGAGTCCAAGGCTATTTGAGTTAAGAACTTACTAGAGTCTAACAAACTTTGCCTTCCTTAGTTCCAGGCCATTGTTTCACTGTGGTTGTAAATATTTCCCTTCCTTCATTTAAGATAAACTTTTAAGGAAAACATCAAGCAAAAAACCAAACCAAAACAAAACAAAAAAACACCACACAAACACCAAAGAAACAAAAAAAAGCCCAAACAACCAGAAAAGCTCCAACAAAAACAACTCCCCTTCAGAAAAAAATATTAATCTTCTCTTCTTCTTTATAAGCAGTGAAATGCCACAGTGCAGTTCAACTGTAGGCAGCTTTTAATATTTGTGCAAGCATTCCATCTGGATATTCCTATCTGGAGAATAATCTTGCATGCCATTTTAAAGGCTCCCAGCCTGAGCAATTGAAAAACTCCCAGGGAAAAAACTCTCTTATAATCAGAGGTTTTTGAATTAAAGTTCACAGTGCACATACTGGTAGCATGTGGTAAGATGATTCTCCCACACATGTGGCCTCAACTCTGACATTTGCAGCTGGCCAACAAATTAATACAAGTACAATACAGTTCAATTTTTGTAAAACTTCTCATTCAGTATCTTCTGGAATTCTGACTGAGGAAGGAGAAAAATTAAAATATCAGTATTTCACATAATAACTAACGCAATAAAAACCAAACAGATTAATTGTTAAAATATAAATGCAAATAGACAGTAATCAATGTTCTGGTATTTTCTTTATTGAGATCCTGAAAGCCCGCTTCCTGTTTCAGAGATAATTATCACATTTTATAAATGGTCTGGAAAAAAACATCAAATTTCCGCTAACCAATTATGCAGATGGCACAAAGACCGTGTAAGTAATGTAATTAGTGAATAGGTTTGTTTAGGGTAATTAAATCACTTCATAAGAAAGGCAAGCAAATTCATGGAATCACAGGGTCAGTATGTCTATGTGGGCAGTCCTATATCTAGAAATATTCTTGTAGTATGTGATGGCTTTCCTGAAGAAAAGTAAACTGGGGTTCATGGAAGACAGTTAACTAGGATCTGAATGGCATTAAGATTCTATTTCAAAAAATGCTATAGAAATCTTTGGATAAATAAAAAGAGGAATATTGATGGTGGATAGCAAATACACACATTAGCTCTGT
>VWZY01002400.1:0-18867 GCA_013399075.1 Chloroceryle aenea
ATGTCCTCAGTAGAGCAACAGTGTCAGGTGAGATGGTGCAGCTGGGTGCCACTCTTTGACTTACTCTTGGCAGGCATGGCCACGCTCCAAGCATGCAAAGTGCAAGTGCTTCCCTAAGTTGAATATACTGCACTC
The DNA here is from genome assembly GCA_013399075.1 of Chloroceryle aenea. NCBI lineage: Eukaryota > Metazoa > Chordata > Aves > Coraciiformes > Cerylidae > Chloroceryle > Chloroceryle aenea. The sequence goes on from VWZY01002400.1 coordinate 136, forward strand.
CTTTTTGAGCGGGATAAAACGAACAAATGGCACAAAGGAGAATTCTTCTGAGGAGTGTGACACCATATTTCCTGCATCTGTCTGCTATTCCTAAACTGATAAGAAATACTACATCTTTAGGCTCTAGACTACCATTAATTAGGCGGCGGTGTGTGGCATGCATATGTAGGAGGCTCTCAGAAGAACTGCAGCAAGGACCAGTATCAGGTAGAGGCCTGCTAAAGGATGTTAAATAAATGTAAGATTTAATTTGACTCGTTTTTTTGTTTTTTTTTTTTTTTCCCCCACAAGCTTAAACACTTTGTCTGAGAATTTTTTTTTCCTGCAAATATACAAATATCTGCCTTGGGAGCAAATGTTACAGGTACCTGGCATTAGTCTACTTGGACACCCAGTGAAGTCTGCAAGAGCTGGGATACCCTATACTACTTGCTTCGAAATCCATCTCCTTGGGTATGTTTCATAAAGTGATCTTTACATTATGAGCTAGAGGATGTGAAAATGGAGAGCAGATCTATACAACAGTTTGATTTTGAGATCCATTAAACCAGACGAAGCAGAATCTGTAATGTCATCTTAACAAAGCCAGCTATTGCTATTTTACTAAGGCTGCCTATAGACTGTTAAAGCATGAAAGTCCTATAATTTCATAAAAATCCCAAGTATTCAAATTTCCATACAGTGGTGCTTTTGTATCTAATTTAAAAAGAGTAACAAGCTTACTCTATACATACAACAGATCATTAACTTGATAAGATACTAGTAGCATATTAAGTGAATATTGCGTTGCGCTAGCAAAACAAATACAGGCTAGAAATTTGCTAATGCAAAAGATTTTTTAAATCATTAGGAGTGGGTCATCTTTTGGTATTCAAATAAGTAAACTGAATTCCATCACTGAGCACTCCAGCTCCATTTTTTTTCTCCCCTACTCTAATTGAAAGCAAAAGCACACGATGGAAAATGGTCCATACAAACGTGAAAGGCTTAGGTCAGATTATTTTAATCATTTTATTTTATTTTGGGTTTTATTTTTTTGGAGGGTGCAATTATCTGAGACATTAGCTTTTATAGTTTTACTTCTCCTTTTTAAATTTCCAGACTTGATTATTCTTAATGCAAAGAACTGGTTCAATTTTCACCCAGGCTGTCTTTCACATTTGGTCGAATCTTTTTGCTTCCCTGGCAATATTTCTATAAACAAAAATATATTTTAAACCTATGAAGCCTGTATCAGTAACATGCATATTAATTTTAATTATAAAAACGTCCAAACTTTCTATCCAATTTCATATTAAAGTGCTCTTTAAAATTCTAGCACACTGGAGAGAGAAAAAACATTAACAAAAAATATTTACACATGGGGTATTTCTTAAAGAATGAATTATAATTATCTCAGAAAAAGGGCCTAAAGGGGGAATGTACCGAGAGGACTGAGGCTGGCAGTGTGGGAAATACATATATGTAGGGAAACGTCCCCGCACGCTGTTTATACACAACTGTATTGGCAAAATTTGTAGCCCTTCCCCATGTGATCATGACAGGGCCTCAGAGTTAGTTCCTTTGTCTCTATTCATGAATATTTTGGGTATTTTCAGTAGGAAGATCAATCGTCTGGGTATCAGAAAGTGTGTGCTGATGGGTATAGTTGAGCAGCTGCATGTCAGGCGTTCCCTGGCTGCATGAGGAATGGTGTCCTTCGGACACGAGCTGCATTTCAGCATCACCCTGAAAAGTCCAGGAGGTCCCCTGGAAAGCACCTCTGCCAGCTCAGTTTAGGGGTTTCCTTTTCTGCACGACGAAATTCCCCATTTTTTTCCTTTGATATCTGTATTTAATGGACTCATTTCTGTTAGGCATCAGAAAAATCCTTAAAAAGATGACAGGGGAGATGGTGGACAAAGCTACGGAGCTTGCAGACTTCTGTGTTTTTTTTTTTTTTAATTCTGTCAGCTGGATATTGACTGACTTTCTAATGCACACTCCTCTAATTCTTAATTAGAATGACATAGCTAATTAATAAGTTTTTTCCAATTATAAATTAACTTAGGATCAGAACTCTGGCTTTGCATGTAATTTCCTATAATCGCTAAAGCTACTGCAAAAACATGTCTCCTACCAACCGTAACTTTTTTATTTAACACAGACAGACAAGTTCTCACTGGGTTTAAATTTTACAGCAAATTATCTCTGTTGGGATTTATGAAGGGAAATTAAAAAAAAATCAGAAGAGTTTTCTCTTTTCTTTTTTCCTTTTTCTTTTTTTTTTTTTTTTAACACTTCTTTCTTTCTTAAACAAAACAGCATCTCTTAATGGACAATTTCTTCCCGAGATTTAAAAGGAATTCATCTTAATATTTTAATGTTATTACAGGGCAGGAAGAAAGAGAGCAGGTGATAATTCGTTTTTTCATAACTGTTACCACCTTTTCATGGTTTCTGCAAAAATGATTTGGGAGGATCCCGCATGCTGCTCATTTATAGAATCTTAACTGGAGAGACACTTATCTCTTTAGTAATGAACCAGTGTAATTAAAGGTGGGAATGTGGAAGAGTTCAGGCACTGGCAACATGTCACATAGTTGGCTGCTGCAATTCCTCAGTGGTTTATCAAAGACTACTCCTTTAATATGGAGATTACACTTATGTACTTGTCTGAACTTGAAAGGCATTTGCCTAATTTACTTATTAATGAGATGTAAATCTATTTGTACGGCACGTCACAAGTTTCCCGAAATCGCTGCTACTTAACCGGTGATAAACCCTATGATTTAAACGAAAAATAATACATTTAGCTTTCCACATTCATTCTGTTAAAAATTGATATAGTCTATGTTAAATTTATTAATATTGCTTGCTGTCATTCAGTTTGCAGCTCTTACTGAAATATGACTTGACAGCGGCCGCATTAAAGATGTATGCCATTGTATTCAACAAAGATTAATGAAGCCCGGTAAAAATAGCTGTAAAAGAGAAAGTGATCCGAATGTAAAATCAGTGAATTAAATGAGGCCTTGCATACCATTTGTTAATATGCATGAGGAGGGAGGCAGCGAATGAAAATGTCTCCCTGCAAAGTTCATTTGGGAATGTTTCAATATTGTCTGAATATCACCAAACTATTGAACAGCAGCTTAATAGAGCCCCGTGTACCGCCGAGGTCCGTGAGCGTGTGCCCTGAGAAACGCTGGAGACAAAAAAAACCCTGATTCACTGGCAAACAGAAGGGAAGCCTGCAGTAAAAATAATAATAATCTGAGCCTAATAATACAAATACATACAGGAGAGATGTCTGTTCTCCTTTCACCCCCCTCTCCCACCCCCCACTCCACCTTTCTCCGTCTGTCTACGGTGGAGGCTTTCAATATTAAAGCCACTTGTGATAGAGAGCTTTAATGCTATGTGCCCCTTCTTTTTTTTTTTTTTATGGAAGAATTGCATGCAGCAACACTTAAAAGGCTTAGATACTCTGGCTTTCGAAGAGGTTAATGTGTCTGTCTGTCTGGGTGTCACAGCTACGTGCGCACCGGAATCCGCACGGCGAAAGACTTCGCCGACTTCTTTGAATATTATTTTTCAGGGAGTGATTTATTTCAACAGCCCTCATTATAAAATGCTACTGAATTTATGACACCCAGGTTAAGACTTTCAGATAAATTAGCGCTGACAGAAAATAGTGTGCAGTAGTCACAGCGTAAACATGCCGAATTTATCAATCAAGGAGCTAAGGTATTTTGATGGACTTGAGCTGTTGCTGATGGGCTTGTTTTCAGATTTGAGCACCAAGTCAAAGATTTGCAGAGAAGCCCGTTCTGAGGTATTTTGCTTCGGCGGTTTAAAAATATGTATTAATCTGGCTGCCCCTTTGGTAGTAAAGTAGTTAATGCACCCGAAAGACTGTCAGCTTGGAGGCAATTTGGAGGTATAATGTATACACGTGTGGTGTAAAAGCTTGTAGAAAAGCTCTGCCTAAAGCATAAACTTTCCCAAAAGAACGCACACCAGTGTTCAATCCAAGAGCAATTCAGAGAGGTTTTTTTTCTGTCGCAACGCTCGGCTCATGTCACCCAATTCTGCGGTCTCAACAGGTAACCTGGCGTGGGAATCTCTATGTGCAGGAGATTCTTCTGAAAGGGGAAGGGATGGAGCCTGGAGCTGATGGCTCTTTTGGTCCACAGATGGAGGGAGGAAGGAAGTACCGAGGCACTTGCTGCTGCAGGTGTAAAGTGGTCTCCAGTAGTCCCTCTACAACTGCAACTAACAGGGTTTGGAGAATACATCTTTGCATTTGAGGACACAGGAAGATTGAGGTTGTGTTTTTCATTTTCTGCAGGACACTGGATCAGATCAGCCCAGTCTGTTGTGTCCCAAATTAGTGAGACCTGCTAGCTTAACAGATTACTTTTTTTTTACTGAAATTATTACAATTTTGCATTTGGAGAAAACCTTTCACTTCCATGAAAGAAAATGGTGTATGAAACAAAGTCGTGTGTGTGTATACATATAGACATATATATAAAAGGCCTTACCTATCTGTTCCCATATTTTGCTATTTCTGAGACATGATAAGGTTTGGCCATAATGCTTTTGTATCAATTACAAAGCAAAAACAAATAGAAAGAGACACATGTCCAAGTGTTAGGACTTTTAGGTTTTGTTTATACCCTCCATTTAAAAATACTTCATTTTAGTGATGAAAAAAATCCTAATTCTTTCTCCCATTGAGTGACCACCTGATGATGGGACCATTCTTACTTTCCTTTTTTAAACACTTTTCAGTTTATATGGATAGAAAGCATAAGGTCACAGGACTATGGAGTAATCTAGAGTTTAGAAAAAAATGGAATACATGCACAGTATTGAACATTGGATGACATGAGAAACTGCTTCATGCAACCCAATGTCCTTCAAATGCCATGTTTGAGGAAACTCCTGATATCCATGGAATATCTGCTTGTGCCTCTGCTTAATTAAGAACATTTGTCTAGTTGCAAGACTTCAGTTATCAAGAGCAGGCATTAAAAAAAGAAACAGCAAACACCCAATGGGGGGAAGAAGCAAAGAACCTGCCCTTTGGGTTCCCAGCTCTCCCTGATATAATTAAAACCATTCATAAGGCAACTTGCACTAATGGCCAGACCCAGGCTACTCTTGCTCAACGTTGTCTGCAGCATTAGACCCTGTGGAACGACCTACTTGGTTCCCTGTCCCCTCTTTCCTCTGAACACAGTCTAACAGAACACCAGGAGAAGGCCAGGTCCTGCATAACAAAATAGCACAATTAGTATGAAGTTGCTCTTAATTTGTTCTCAGCTCTGCTGCTTTTTCTATGCAATTTACCTGAAAAGTTGGTCACTGCTCATAGACACACATCTCTCTGGTCATGCTTTCCTCTTGTGTCCAGGGGTGAACATCCAGAGAGACAGAAATGGGGACAAAACTATTATTTCCTTTTCTTTATGAAAACAAACAAACAAACAAACAAACCAACCAAACAAACAAAATCTACCAAAATAAAAGAAAAAAAAACACAAAACACAAACAAAAAATGAGGCAGGTAAAATAAAAAGAAATAACTTCCTGCAGCAATGTCACAGCAGTGGTAAGGAACCACTCCTGCCTTCTGCTCTGTCTCACGTTAGAATCCTGGGATCATTTTGGTTGGAAGAAACCTTCAAGGTGGACAAGTGCAACCATTAGTATCATATTGATTTGGAGGTGACAAACAAGGCTCTGCAAGTGGTAAAAGGAGGGAAAAGTCTTGAAAGTTGGAATTGGAAAGGTTAAAAAAAAATATTCTTAACTTGTATAGCGAGAAACTTTTTATTCCAGCAGCAAGACTTAAGTTTTCTTTGAGAACAAGAGGAAAAATCAGAAAATGCAACTTGCTGGGGAAATGGCAGGATCCCTCTCTTTCCCTGTGAGTAATGTCTTTTCTTGGGGATTTTAGAATCATTGAAATATAGAAGCATTTCTCTTGGAAAAGATTTTTAACTGCATCAAGTCCAACTTTTAAACTTTCCATTTTGTTCCTCCTTAACCCACTCCAGGCTTCAACACCGTGTGACAAGCAGAGGGGGATGAGAAGTGCCATTGAATAGCTGTGTGGGAGAGGTGAAGATCATGATGCTGGTGAAGCTTCAGTGGGGAAATGAAGCCAAGATCAGCTAGAAGGGAGCAGATGAAGCAACCACAGATGCATTTCAATGGTCATTCAGAATTCTTCTCCGAAGTGAGTGCTTTTTTGTGGGTTAGTGTTTAATTAAGAAATCAGGAGCCATGAGCTGAGGCTGTGGAAAACAGGCCAATGGAGCAAATCCCTCATCCCTGATGGTGGAGTGTCCACAAAGTCTGAGCCATCGTGGGAGTTTATAACACTAAGATCAGGAGAGAAACCAGTACACCACTGATCATCTGTCAAACAAAACTCAACAAGTGGCCCTTTAGGTATTTTATTTTTAAATAATTCCTTTCTTGATCCTCACATGCTTTAGGTAACAACATTTAAAATGTAGGTAACAACATAGGAGACAAGGTGCTTGGGTATATACCCAGTTCTTGTGGTGCCATGAATCATTTTGGCTCTGGCTTTTACTCTTTGGCATCTGCTGGAGAAATGTGCTGCCCTGGTTTGAGCAGCCTGATCCACTGAAGCTGGTCTCTTTCCTCAGGAAATTTTAAAGATGTTTATTTTGATTAAGGCCTTTTATATTTTCATACTGGGAGTTTGGGGTTTTAAACATATATTTATGTAATTATTATTTTGGAAAGACGCACATGCACGACAGACCTTAAGACAGTATCCTGGCCCAGAGCCACACCACAGCAGACTCCAAACCACATATCCACAGCAGACATCTACGCTGAGCAATACAATGCCAAAGGTAGGTGGTGGCCAGGTCCCCAGTCACCGTGGTGTCTCCAGCATATGCCTCCATTCCCAGCCCCCTTGGCTTGGTGCTGAATTGTGTGGCCTATCTGACCTTTGACATCATCCATAGGCCTCCTCTCCATGTCCTTTTGGGTCTGGCAGTAATCCTTCACATAACCCTCTGAAGTCTCCCAGATCCTGCAAAGAGCACAAAGACCACAATCAGACACCACATCGCCCTCACCCCACATTTGAGCTGACCTCCTGCAACATCTCGCCTACATTTGAAATGGGGAAGTGGTTCAAAGAGGAAGGGTGAGGGAGAACACCCTGATCTGTGATTTTTTGGACAATCCTGAAAAGTGTCGTTGGTGAGCTTCTTGGTTTGGTTACAAACCAACGTCAAAGGCAAACACCGCTCTCTGCTTTGACGTTGGCTTGGAAGGTGGGGGATTATTTACATCCCTGGTTTGCTGCGAAAAGCTCCTGGTGCCAAGTCTCTGGAAGAAGCAGTGTCTCCTCACCCGTGCAGCAACGTGAACATCCTGGCAGCTGTAGGAACTCTCCATTTATTCTGTGGCAGCAGTTTCATTAATTGTAAACCTGCTCGCCGTTTGACAATGAGCTATCGCAACAGGCTTGTTTACAAATAGGTTTAACACTGAAGATGGTGCCTGTGTAAAAAAGGTCTTCTGACAGAAATGTTAGTCCCTCGAGTGGAAAATAACCCCTAAATTCCACTAGTAAAATTTTAATTTTCAAAAATGTTGCACATTTACTATAAATAGCTGTCATCTGTCAAATAAACGGAGCAAGTCCTGGGAGCCTCCCTATCAAAGGAGACCATTCCAGAGGCAGCCTTTGTCTTAAATGGGTCTGTAGACATGGCTTGTGTTGGTTTTTGAGTAATCCCAGCCTGTTTATAATCTCATCTATTTCATGGAAAGGATATGAAAATAGGTCCCCACTGTATGAAAATTATCTCTATGCCAGTGCAGACAATGTAGTCAGTCTATTGAAAATAATGGAGTGAACTCAGCTACGCAGTTTATTTCAATGTGTAAAGTCTTTGCACATCATAATATCAAATAAACTCTGCTGAAAACATCATCCTCCTATAATTGTATTATACAAGAGTGGTGTCACCTTTTGTTTAGAAGAGTACCATTACACTTTTATGATATACTTTAAGGAGAACTAGATGGTACCATTGATTCTTGTACTAGCATTTTACATCAAAAGACCTATGTCTGCAGCCCAGGTCACTGAAATCACAAATGAAGTGAATTTAATGGTCTAAGTTTGGTCTCTGGAGAACAACAGAATAGTTAGTACCATCATAAAGTCTGACAATGTAGCCCTTTTGGCAGGTTTTTGTTGATAATAGGCTTGAACTGCAATCTTTTCACCATGGTATAAGAGGATCTGTTCGAGCAGGCTTCAGACACACTGGAAGAATAAAGTAGGGAAGGCTGCAAAGCACAATATTGTGCACACCTGCACCGTACCTAGAGTAAGGTTAATGCAGTAATATCTGTGTGAAAACTGCCTCACCCCCACATTAAAAGCAGCTTATCATTAGGGATTACCTTGCCACTGCACCAGCTGCAAGTCTTTACTTAAAGACTTAAAGGTAAAGCTCTTACAGTTCCCAATCCAGTGACATTTGCAGCTCACTATAATTTATTGAATATCTTCCAAAGAGCAAACACAGGATTTCTCTTGGTACTGTTTTAGTTGGGTTGTAAACGCTTGCCATTTACCAAGAGGGAAAAAAAAAAATAAAAAAAATAAAGGCAGGCACATTTACACTTTTGCAAAGCATCATGTAATATTTTGAACCTGTCTTTTCATGCTGACTCTTTTCATGTTCAATCTAAACACTGTTTACTCATTTAAAATCTTGTTAGAGCTTGGCTATGAAGTACAGTTCACACACACTTTCAAAGCTTTCCGGAGAGCACCTTGTTCCCAGGTTTCATTAGGAAGACCCATGCTTGTCTGAAGAAAGTCTGAATTTTTAAAACTTCCCATAGCAGACATTCAGAAACGTTCCCCCTTCAGCGCTTCATAGTCCTGCTACCGAGACCTTTAGAGACTTAATACAGATAAGAATCTTGAAAAGAGAGTTTATTGAGGCTATCTCCATTTATAAGGCATGCTATTGATGAAAATTAAAAGGAAATGGTTAAGTAAGAAGAATTACATGCTGGGTGATGAAACATTTTCTTCTCCCTGCCAGTAACATGCATGCAAATTATATTAATAGGCTATAATTATGTAAACTTTATTATGTGTGTTAAAGATAACATTAAAATTATAAGACAAATGACACTTAATCACCAATGGAGGGTAATGATAAAAGAGTCAGCAAAATTAACAGGCATCATCAAGATTGTTTGGTTGCTACAGCTAGAGGAGTACAATGAGCCGTACCATTTTATATAATAATGACACTTAACACTTACACAACACTGGTCACCTTCAGACTGCTTTACAAACATTAACTAATTATTATACAAGCATTTGGGGCCTGCCTGCTTAAATATATTCTTTGACTGCAAACATTCTCCTGCTGCACATGTTTAAAATAACTCACAGACTTTCGGACAGTCTCCATCTCTCCATCCTCCCCCAAACTGCTTCAGCAGGGTAACAATACCTTACATCCTATTGAATACAGAAGATTTGGATGAAAGTAGGGAAAAGCTGGGTCAGTCACTTGGATGCACAGCCCCTTTAGAGAGGTTTCTCTTGATGATTCATACCCAGCATTTCACACTTGTGTTGACTATAACAGAGCTGCGCCCAGCCACAGCACCCAAAGCCAAGGTTCATGCATGTTGGGTCACTTTTGCTTGCTTTTGCCCCACTATGAGATTTTCCCCCCTACCAAACAGTTCTTTTGGAGCTATTTTGTGTTTTCCAGCACTTGCAGAAACAAGAAACCCTCTACAAAGGAGCCCGAAGCTCCGTCGAGCAGCAGCAGCACCTCAGCTAAACTTGCAACAGCCAGACTTACCCAAATTTATCCTAGGTGATGGGAGGGACCCCAAATTCTCACTAATATAGGCAAAAAGGTATTCTTGTGCTTTGTCAGGTGTGCTAAAATGTAAACTGTCCCTGCCTCGACAGGAGCTGATATTTCTGTTTGTGCAGGGCCTTCATTATAAATATTTTTGCTGCTGCAGAAATAACACTAATCACATGCTTATCAGCTCCTTATGGTGTCTCCTTCATTAGTGTCTTCACTGCCAAAAATGCAAGGAAGATGGCACATTCTCAAAGGTTTGAGAGTTTTGACAAGACATCACTAAATCCAGAAAACAAAAGTCTGAATCCTTCAGATCACCCAGTACAAATTTGCCCCAACAATGTTGAATCCTCAGCAGAAAAATAGAAAAAGAGATTTCAAGTTACAGCCATCATATAAAATCAGCATCTGATTAAAGCAGATTGGAAGACTCCTGAGTCCTCAGTGACAAACTGAAAAGTGGCTCAGCCCTGAAACAGCACCCACTTTAAATTAAATCCATCCCACGTCAGAACTTCTTATTCCAGTTACTCCTGCAGGTTCCCACCTCCTTGAAGTGACCACGTAATCAATAATGCCATTTTTCTCTAGTTTCCATACAAGGGGGAGCACTGAAAAATGAATGGCTGTTTCACAGCATTGTCAGTACAGTTTGGGAATATAAATTTCTCTGAATGCAAATCCAATACAAAAATTTGTTACAGAAAAGAAAATATTGTGGCTATTGAGTTTTACATGCCAAACAAGTCCGAGCTGAGAGGAGCAATGTAAGTATTTCCTCAGTGTTCAAGCAGTGGGGAAAGAGAAACTTCTTGCTGACTGTAAGCACCTCAGAATAACAGCTGATAGAGGTAATAAAGATCATGGAGATTTTACTGTGGAAAAAAACCCAAACACATAAGATACACTGGTCCTTCATAATGCAAAAAGTTATTTGGATTCATTTTTGTACTCAGTATTAATATTTGTAATTGAATAACGCTGTTTATTTTGAACTGAGAGATCAGAAAGGGATTATTTATCAAGAATAAAATCATTGCAGCATACTGAGGCACACAACAAGGGCTCTCCTTGGCATATATGAGCCATTTATAAACACTATGCTCCATGACAGGCTAAATTCAAGGATTAAACACGAGCAGCAGTGAGGTATCACAGCTCTCTGAGTCTTCCAGGCTGTAGTCAGCATATAAAAGTATCTCTTCTCTGAAGGCATAATGTGCTCTTTAGTCAGAGCTTTTGTTTTCCTGCCTGTCCAAAATCACTGCGGCACCTCGTTACACACCAGGCAGATGGGCATTTTAATCCCACTCAAAGACTGAAACACAACGGCCCCTGATTTGCTGACATCTCCAGCTGCAATAAGCAGTTCTACATGTGAGCCTTTGATCTGTATTTTCTAAACTTCATAACAAAACTTCAAGAAAAGAAAAGGAAAAAAAAAAACCAACAAAAATCCCACAACAAAAAACAAAACTATTAGCTGCAAATTAGACATTCTCATGGAAGCCTAGAATTATTTTTCAGGACAGAGGGCTCAATTTCCCAATCTCAGGTGTATGATTAAAATCAATTAAATCACTCTTCCAATGTCAGCGGCAAGATTCTCCTGACAAATGAAATTATGCGAGAAAAGTGTTCTCTTCACTCTTCAACCCTTTCTCAGCATCACTCACATCCACAAATGAGATCAAAATTTTCAGCTCGGGGATTTCAGAGATATTTTCCATAAGAACATGAAAAATCCCAGGAACCCTATGTAAGTAGACTTTATAGTCTCTGGTGGCGAGATGCTGATGGCCTCTGTATGTTAGATATATTCATGACTAACTAAAATGAAAAGTTCGAGTGGAATTTAACCATTTGGGGACTGCACTAGCATTTTTTTCATAAATTAAAGTTTTAAGGGTAGAATTATGTACCAGACTCCAAGATACATGTAGTAACCTTTCTGTGTCTCTTTTCATTCCCAAGGAAGTCCCCGGTGGCTTTACCCTATTGAAAACCTGAATTTTATCAATCTCTCTCAGCTGCTTTGCAGAGACAAGAGCAGTAAAGCTGGCTTGACTTTAAATGACCACATCATCTGTGGAGGCCCTGAAGGGTTAATAGTTCCTTACAGCAGCATTCCTTGAGACAAAACAAGGTGTGTTTTTCTTGTTTTGTTTTGTTGTTTGTTTGGTTGTTTTTTGTTTGTTTGGGTTTTTTCTTTCTCAAAAATAGATAAACGAATCTTTTGATAAGAAACACCACTTGGAACACAGAGATATCTCATTTCCAGAGGTGTTCTGACGTGGCTGAACTGTACCTTCAGCAAATTATTTACCTCTTAATTTGTTAAAACATATGGGCTTAGAGGTAACTTTGCCCATGAGGCGTACATCTATATTATATGCTTGTTTGGTTTGACTTCATTTTCCTTGGAGACTTGAACAAATGTTTTCTGCATTTCATAAGGGTTTGTGGTTGGGTTTTTTTTCCCTCCCCTCACGTGTTCAAGGCAGCAGTGTTACATATGTATTTTGTTTCTTTTGACTCTGTTTAAAGAGGAGTGTACTAATTTTCAGCACAACAGGCAAAGTGGAGCAATGTTTTAGCGTGAGAAATGCAGCCTATTTATAAACCTGCATGGGAGATGTTTTCCAGCTCACTCCATCCCAGCAGCACCCAGTCCACCCTGGCCAGGATGGTCTTTGGGGCTCTTTTCAAGTCACTGCAAACAATCTATTTCTCTGTGAAGCAGAAAACAAAAGGATTTGTATCTCATTGCTGAGTTTCTGTAATGTAAAAGAACAGAGCAACTGGCAAACTCCACATAAAGCCCCTGTTGATAACTTAGTGCCTCAGCACAAATCCACTTGGAAAAGTGCTTGTCCTGCTCAAGAACTAGATAGCCCAACAGCAAAGGGTTAGTGCAATGGTGATTGAAATAGAATTATCTGTTTTGTAGATGTTGTAGCTAGAAAAGATGACACGTGGGATGTCCCCCTGGATATTAACTGGTGTGTCAACAGAGCTCATTGAAGGATGCAGCTAGGCAAAGGAAACAGGACAGGGAATGTCCATGAGGTCTTAAAGCCTGGGTAATCTCAGCTTGAAGCTCTGGTCAAAAATTTCATGGAATCCCAGACTGGTTTAGGTTGGAAGGGACCTTTCAGGGTCATCCAGTCCAACCCCCCTGCAGGGAGCAGGGCCATCTGCAACCAGAGCAGGGTGCTCAGAGCCCAACCTCATCTGGAAAGTTTTCCAGTGATGGACATTTACAGCTGTTGAAAATATATGGTAATGTTGTGCTCCATGGTTTCTTTCAATGATACCTCCAAAAAGCCCAGCAGAAGGAGATGGAACTCTTGTGTATTGTCTCATTTTCCTTACTATCCATTTCACATAAAACAATGAATTTGTTGGACAGTGACTCCAACAAGATCGATCATGGTTTTAGTTTTTCCATCTCTCAGTCCTTTCCCTGGTATCAAGACCCTCAAAAAGGTGTCCACCATGGTTGTGTCTCACAGAGAAAGTCTACCCAAAGTTGGCTTCAAGACTGTATTTACCCAATTTTGCCTCATTCTCCTATCTTCTTTTACTACAATATGGGGAAACTGGAACAAAACCTGATTGTTTTAAAATGGCAACGTATTCTCAGGAGGAAGGAAATCCAGAAACCCACCAGAGGCAGGCTGGAGGCTGGAAGGCACCTTTTCCTTCTTGCTTTTGGGTGTGTTTGGTTTTTGTTTTGTTTTCTGAGTGTGAAATCAACACCTCAAAGTGCTTTTTGGTTTTCCATTTGTTTATTTCAGCCATAAATATTTTACAACTTAAAAAGGGAAGCAATGTTTGCTCCTAATTGTTTTTGATTAAATATGCTAATTACTTTTTGGAATATTAATGACACATACAGTACTAAATGTTTTAATAATGCAATGAAATAAGCCAGCAAATATAACTACAAATTAACCTGAAACTGCTACATGGTTCTCATAATTTTATGTTATAACAACACAAATTTAAAGGAAAATATCAATGACAAACCCATATTTCTTGCTTGCTATCCAGAGTCCAACTAAAGAAGAAGAAACTAAACCAAACAAAATCCTTAAGTGAACAGAAAGCTGCCACTCTCTGGGACCACTTTTCTCCATTGCAGGACAAGGGGAACAAAAGCAAAGCCCAGCTGAGTGCAAGAACATCTCACAAGTGTGTGCTGACCGTGCAACTGGTCATAACATTTTGCCTCCTGTGTCCATAGGTCCAAAGAGGTCCTAAAGCTCATCTCTGAGGAATGTGACAGTGATCCTGATTTAGTCTGCAATCACCCAAGCTATCATTAGGTAGGAAACATTAGAGTTTTGCCATCAATCATTATTTCTAAGTTTCTTATGGTAGGCAGTTGATATATCTATTTTTTCATATTTTTTTTTTCTCTTGCTCATGAGAAGGTAATATCTTGTTGCTTAGTCTCTTTCAGAGGGTAGACACCTCTTCTTTCCAGTGGCACAGGCACGAGGAATGGAAATACCTTTTCAATACAGGCTGCTAATGTGTTCGTGGGATGAAATCAAGCTCCCTACCTACGGCAGGCTCCCCAATTCCCAGGACAATCACACTGACACAATTAAATTCTTCCTCTTCAGTGACAGAACTATATGCAGTGGTTAGTATTACATTACACTGAGAATAATTAATATTTGTGGAGGTTTTTGCATGTTTGTGTGTTAAAGACTTGACCTTTTAATTTGTTTTTCCCTCAGAAATGTTTTGCAATCTAATGATTTATATCGACGGTTCAAAGTTGCCAGATAGTCTGTCAGAGATTTCCAGAGTAACTATCATTATATTTTACCATACTCAGTGTCAAAGAATCCATTTCATTTGCTGTTGTGTGGATAGCATTTGCAGGGTTATATTTTTCTCATGCTGGTAGAAGAGGAGAGTTTTACTGCTGTGTAACCATTCATCAAGCACTACCAAACAACACAGACAAGTGATGCCACCTTTGGATCTGTAAAGATAAAGAATCCTAGATTCATGGAATTATTTGGGTTGAAAGGGACCTTAAAGATCACCTGGTTCCAATCCCCCTGCCATGGGCAGGGACACCTCCCACTAGAGCAGGTTGTTCAAAGCCCCATCCAACCTGGCCTTGAACACATCCAGTGATGGATCGCACACAGTTTCCCTGGGCAACTTGTTCCAGTGTCTCACCATACTCAGTGTGAAAAATTTCTTCCTAAATTCTAATTTAAATCTCCCCTCTTCCAGTTTGAAGCCATTACCCCTTGTCCTACCAATACAAGCTCTTGTAAAATATCTGTCCCCATCTTTCTTGTAGGCCCCCTTCAGATATTAGAAGCCTTCTATGAGGTCACCCAGACAAAGACCAACAACATTTCTTCTCATCTGACAAACATATACTAAGGTCTCTCAAACTGAATTAATCTAGATGTGGTTATTTGGAAAGAAATCTTGGAAAATACTATGAAACACCAAACTGCTTGATACCCAGCTGCTGGGAAAGCAGTGTCTTCACAGCAAACGTCTTTAAGTGGATTGATATGCCAACAATTGATAATTGCATGATAAATGATAAGCCAATTGATAAGCAAGGAGCTTTGAATGTTTTTTAATGGTCAGGTAATGCCACTGGTGAGGTTATTAGTGGCACATTCAGCTATCAGGGCTGTATCGGTACTGAGTGGCTCTGCAGTGCTGACCTGCTTGAAAAAAAACATTTTGGTAATCCTTCCTTCAAGATGTCCCTTGAACATATGGATGTGTCTTTCAATGGACTTTTAGCTGTGACACATTCATGCTTTGCTAGCCGAACCTGAATTATTTAATGATGGTATGGACTATGCCTATAGAAGGCCCAGGACCCCCTTCTGAAATGCTAATAAAGACAGCAGGAGAGAATTCCTTAGGTTTTTTCTGCTGGATTTAAATTCTTGAGTTCAGTGAGGGTCCACAGCTTTAAACCAGCTTGAATTTGATATTTGGGAGGCTTCCACAGAGGAAATATTTTTGTTTGGATTAAAATTAATCTTGAAACGCAAATTTATTTGAAGATCAGCAAAATCCAAACCCTCGTTTACAAACTGTTTAACTTTGCAGGCCTGCGGCCTTCTGGATTTAACCTCCGACTGAAACTAAAGTGCCAAAATATTGACAGAAAAATTAGTCTTTTGTTATTTTTAGTCCACAGGCATGCTAAAGCTACCAAAAATCTGTCTAATGTTTATTCCCAGGACATCCTGAGCCTAGTTTTGCAAACCTTAAGGCCTCAGATGAGTATCAAACACTGGGTGCTGATAGGGGCCCAGTAGTTCTTTTATCATAGGGTCTCAGTAGCAGTTTTACCATTGACTTTGGTGGGAGTTGGAACTGGACCAAACTGAAGAGAGAAAAGTTTCCAGCCCTTCCCTTCTTCCCACCCTTTGCAGGGTGATCCCTGGGGAGTTCCCATCATGGTGATAACCCTTTGAACAGGGACACTGGGACAGCAGCTCATGGCAAGGTCTGTTTTCTAGTGCCCACAGTATTATGAGAGGTTTCTGAGGCACACTTGAAGCTTGGACACAGGTGGACAGAGGGAAAATGGGCAAGAAAAAGAAGAGCTAATTAAGGATATAAACAGAACAGAAACTTTGAGGAAGCTCACATGTGCATAAAGAAAACTGATACAGCACACTTTGAAGCTGCCGACTTTTTAACCTCGTAGTCAAGGCCAAACCCCACCGATCAAAGACACAAAAAGCTCTGTCTGCTCACAAAGTGGAGCCTGGGCTAAAGAAAGGGCTGGGGCAACAGACAGTTTTATCCAACTGCTCTTTCAGTAGCTTTCGCTTCCTACCCAAGGGACGACTCACCTCTTGGGCTCCATCAATCCACTTCCATGCTCTGAAACCTCTGCCACCTCTCAAGCCGGAGAGTGATGAATGAGCGGAGACAGTGCGTTGCTGTGTACATGTCTGCTCGGGAGTGAGTTGAGAATATTCATCTCATTTCACTTGTGACCTTTCTCTATTCTGCAAACCCGAAAGGTCTGGGCTGCATAATCACATCTTGGGATAAAAGATAAGTGAACTACCAAATAAATAGTGGAGTGTTTACATGACCTTATGGTTTTACAGTCCATATTAATTTTTAATTGCACTGTTAAAATATAGTAAATATCTATTATACAAATTAAGTGGTAATAGGTATTTGTATTTTTTTTTCATGAATTAATCTTAAAATAAGCTGATTACATAAATCTTTAGCCAAGCAGTGGCTAATCCTGGGCACAAACATTACTTTGATAAGATACATTCAAACAAACATTTTTGTGGCAAAATGTTATCAGATACTAACACATAATTAGTCTAAGACATTTGGTTCAATGCGAGCATTTTCGAGTTTGTGATCATTAAGTGAAGGTATTGGGAGAAATCCAAAAGGGAGCAGAGGATTGTAAGCACTTCAGAGTTCCTTTGTGGATTCCGATTAGGCTGCCGGATTCGTGGCTGTTTCCTTGGGTAAACACACTCACATATTACAATGGTGGGGAAATCTTTATCAAATTAATGGCAAACAAAGTGATGTTCACGCAGATGAAATTTTTATTCACAGGGATCTGTATCTGTCTGAAAGAAAAATTGGGAAAGAGGATGGGAACTGGTGCAAGGAGCTGCAGGCTGAGTCTCCGGAGTGAGAGTCGCCTCTTGTTCCTGTCACCACCAGAAAGGGAAGATGGGGAAAAAGCTGGTGTCTGTGCGTGAACAGTGGGTGCTGTTGCATATATTTAGTTCTCAACCTGCATTTCTTACTTGGATTTACCAGATTTTTAATATCAACCATGTTTCTTCAAGTAAATTTCCTGGTTTTCAGTAGTATTAAAACAAAAGCACTTGTAACAACTTCATTTACTTATGCAATAGTCTGAAAGGGCTATTGATTAATACATAATAAATAAAGGTTTTTAAGATGCTTAATAGTGGCTTAATAGTGGAATCTAGTAAATACTTAATTAGAGAGGGTTATTGAACTCAGACAATGGCTATTTGACATGCTGGCATGCAGAGGAATAGCCCTTTAATTGACAGTATATTGTACAGAGGCCTACTTAAAGAATTTTTAGTGATAGTTTGCAATAGTGAGGATGAAGCCACTTGGTCAATGCACTCAATGGAGCACGCTAATAGCTCCATGAGAGCCTTCCTCCCCCTCTGCCAGATGAGACATGAGGAGAGCTGTGACAGAACAAGGCAAAACATCACCAAGATTTTTCTACTCATAAGAAATAACCACAAAGAAGTATCATGGAAAATTATGCATGTTCCCACTATCCCTTCAGAAACATTAAATCCTTGTGGGATCATACCAAACAAGGTGCAGACTGCCCCACTCCTCTCCATGGGTCCCCTAATCCCAGTACAAACATTCAGTCCTGGTACAGTCAGTTCTACCACAACGTCTTTTAGCTGAAGATTGGATCAGTGCTACCACAAAGTCTTCTGGTTCTATACCCTGGGTTTGGTGGAGATTAATTATCACCAGTTAATTATCACCTGCTGGCCCAAGGAGTTGAGAGGAGCTGCAGCTGGGAGGGTCCACAGCCAGGATAAACAACTGAACCAGCCAATGGGAGAGTTGATACCACACCGAGTCATGCCCCTATATAAGGGGCTGGCCTGGGGTGGGGGGGATGTCTGTTTTCAACTTGCTTGGGGATGTTGCCTTAGTCTGACTGGATCAGGGTAAGTTGTTGTCTTGGGCACAGGTAGAGCCTTCTTTGCTTCTATCATTCACTTTGTCTCTCATTTCGTTAGTGCAATGGGTTTATTCTCTC
>VWZY01002400.1:18908-37193 GCA_013399075.1 Chloroceryle aenea
TTATTCTCTCTTTGGAGGGGGAGAGTGGGGGGAGTTTTTTTGTTTGCTTTTTATTAAACTACCCTTATCTTAATCTCTAGGGTCTCAACTTTTTTTCTTCCTTTCAATTGCCCTTCCTGCCCCATAATGGGGGGGGGTGGGATGTGTGTCAGAGGGAAGTGGTGGGTTAGTGGCTGAGTGGTGTTTATCTGCCAGCAGAAGTTAAATCACAATGCTCTATGGTGAATCAGTCCTACCATGAAGTCTTCTAGCTCACTTTGAGATGCTGGCTACTCATATAGTCCCTTATGTACCAGGTGCTTAACCCAGAGACCTTTTCAGCATCCTGGAAGATGCCTTTCCCTCAGACAGCTTAACAGTGTGGCCCTACACCCACAAACACCTTCACCCACAGATTTATGCTGAGAGCTGCAAAAAGCCCTTCAGTGTCACCACCACGCTGCTTGGGGGGGGCTTTGTGCTTTCAAATGCTTGATGTCACAGTGGTGGCACTGAGACACTGCAGCTTATCTTTAATGAGGACCAGGTCCTAAGCATCTGTATAATGCAAACACCTATAAAAAGTATTTAAATCTAACCAATTCACCAGCCTATTACATTATGCAAGGTCACATTTTAAAGGCTCTGGGTAATTTTTCCCATCAAGTGGAAAAAAATCAGGATTTCCTGAACTCAGAAGCTGAGGCTGGCACAGGGTGTTGCAATGCCTGCAGATGTAGTGGGTTAAAAGGCAGCATTTTTTTTTCTTGAAAAGGTGTTATTTTGACAGTTCTCATGAGCAAAGCAATTGTTTGCCTTTCCACTTAGAGTGTTTGGTTTCTTATTCCATGAAGGAGACACAGTGTAACTAAGCTGCTCCTCACTGCTTAAAAAAAAAATAAATTTCAGATTTCTCTGATGTGCTGTTTTATGTCCAGTCTCTCCCCCTTGGTACACAAATACCTGAGACAAGGGCTGTGTGGTGGATAAATATTGAAAAGGACTGTTTGGGTTTTTAGGTCCTCATTTCTGCTAGCAACAGAGTTTTGAATCCGATTGCAATTGGAGGACCAGTGTGTGATGTTCAACTTGTATATGGGTGTCTGAAAACTCGGGGCTTTGGGTCATGTGTAGAAAATTACAGGTAAAAGAAATGAAATCTGTACACTTAGTATATTAAAAAGAAAAAGCCTTGATCTGTGGTGCTTCTCATGTTTTCAATGAAAAATTCTCAGTCACTACTACTGGGTGTCACTTGAAAACAGACTTGACTCTAATATGCTATAAAATCATCTCCTTTGTCAGCTTAATCTGTGCATATAAGTGCCTTGGAGAACAGGGGTATTTCTTGATGTGACACAAATAAAAGCAGAGCTTTGGACAGAAAGAAATGTGGCAGCACCAGCATTGACCCCGAGCAGGTCTGGTTCATGCAGACAGGCAGTGTGACCTCAGCAGAGGACAGGGCTGACCAAAGGGGGTAAGACTCAAAGACTCACTCTCCCCTATGTAAGGGGTGCAGAAGCAGGCAGAGACCAGCAACAACATGGCTGCCTCCATCAGCCTCTCTCCTAGGCTGGTAGTCCATCTGACATGCAAAATGTTACATTTCTTTCTAAAATCCTCTTAATTGTTCAGTTAGCCTCCAGCAAATTCAGCTCCAGGGCATTTGTGCAGTGACAGTACCCACCTGGGGTACAACCCTGGGGAAATTCTGCCCTTCACCTCCCCTCTCTCCAGGAGGTTGAATTACACCAGCACATGGCATCCAAGGACCATGTTCTCAATGTGCAGTGCCCAAGGACTGGCTACTTCTTTGAATCACAGAATAGTTTGGGTAGGAAGAGACCTTTTAAGGTCATCTGGCCTAATCTCCCTGCAGGGAGCAGGGCCATCTGCAACCAGAGCAGGGTGCTCAGAGCCCCGGTCACCTCCCCTGCAATGGGGACAGGGATGGGGCAGCCACCACCTCTCAGAGCAGCCTGGGACAGCCTCTCACCACCCTCAGTGTCCAAAATTTCTTTCTTCTCTCCAGCCTGAATCTGTCTTTTAATTTAAACCCATCACCCTTTGTCCTGTCTCAACAGGCCCTGCTGAAAAAGTCTGTCCCCATCTTTCTGACAGGCCCCTTGAAGTCCTGAAAGGCCACCTGGAGCCTTCTCCAGGCTGAACACCCCCAATTCACTCAGCCTTCCTTCTAAGCCTTTCTCTTTGTCTTTCTGCTTTGGGC
Source organism: Chloroceryle aenea (assembly GCA_013399075.1). NCBI lineage: Eukaryota > Metazoa > Chordata > Aves > Coraciiformes > Cerylidae > Chloroceryle > Chloroceryle aenea. The sequence continues at coordinate 21,118 of VWZY01002400.1, forward strand.
CAGCCTAGGGACAGAAAAGGGTCTCTGGTCTCTTTCCCTGCAACTTATATATGTTTAACACCTGGAAATCATCACAAGTATCTCATTCCTAAACAATTACAGCTTCTAATTTAGATGAGGCCTTAATATTATATCTTTATATTAAGTACTAGATATACCCAAAAAATCTATTCAGATTTAATTTGCAGCTGCATCTGGCCTTTTCATCTAATTTAAAGGCTGGAGCCTTTAAAGAAGGGAAACCTCCAGCAAGAAATAATACCCATAAGCATTACAATCCTTCTGCCACTTCACTTACTTTAAAGAGTAATAAGAAATCTCCCCCTACAGGCTTTCGGCGCCTAATGCAAGGTAAATAGACCCTCCTCGGCTGCGATTTGTCCTCTTAAACACTGGGTAATCTATAAAGGCTGCTCAGGACACATCAGAATATAAAGGAGAAGGTATCTCCAGCCCGGCATTGCCGGCTCAGGTTCTTTGTTGAGATGCTGAGAGGCACAGAGCCCCCCAGCCCGCTCCCCTGGGGCTGAGCAGACGAGCTCCCCGCCAAGCGCTACAGGGGCACTTCTGCAAAGTGTTAACAATTATCTCCTGCATTTTTACTCTTTATTACCAGAACTCCACTGGGCAAAAACATTTTGACTCGGAAACTGTTTTCCTTTTTCTTTTTTTTTTTGGTCCCTTTTCCTTTTTACTTATTTTAAAGAGAAGAAATTAATGGGATAAAAATGCAAATGACCTTCCTATGCACCAGAGGAAAAAAAAACCCACCCAGATTTGCACTCCCTTACTCACCAATTGACTGGTTTAAGCTATTCATCAGAAACCAGTATCTTGCCTGTAACACCAGCAAAACCAAAGGCTGCTAATGTAACGTGTGTTTCCAAATAACACAATGAGAGTTTATATCCCCAAATTATTCTCCATTTCGTTTAGGGAAGGCCTGCTTGGGGATTAGGGTAGTTGTTTGTTTATTTGAATTCATTATAGAACTGGGAGTTTATTTTATTCTGTACTCACTGTAAGGTAATCAAAACAGAGATGGAAATTGGTATATTTTTATTGGTGCTATTTACATAGGTTATACACTGAGAGAACTCGAGTGCCTTGATAAACTTGACACAAGTTGTACGATCCTTTCTTTTATAACTGTGCTTTTAGAAATCTCATTCTCATGTATTGTTCATTATTTCATTCAACGGGAGCCTTGCTTTTTCATGACAACTTTCTGCCCAGACCTCTCTTTTTGTACAATATAATAAGAGCTAGTTTATTGGAAATCCAGTGGCTGCAGACCAGAACCAACCCCCAGCTTGATTTGTTTTGCAGAACACAAAATTTAAGCAAAGAAATTTAATTGAGAAGGACCTTCCCCACTGCCATTTCCATTTCCTCCCACTGCCCCCATTATTTTATTTATTCCAGGAGTGAAAATAAATCTTTAATTGTAAGGAAAGTGATAACTGAAGTTTAATTAAGCTAAGACAATAAAGTGAAAGGAAAAGGGGCCACGCAGGGCTGCAATTTGGGCTGCTCCAGGGTAGCCAGTGGAGCAGCTCAGAAGGCAAGAGATGCACTTGTCTTCATTTCTGGTTTTGACCTGGGACAAGGGGATAATATTTCAGCCACCTCCTTCCTACCTCACACCATTTCAGTTGCCTTATCCACCCTTCCCAGGGGACACTTGTCTCCCCAGCCAGTGCACTGTCATACCAGGGAAGTCACCAGCTGGATCATGTGCAATTAATTTTTTTCCCCCCAAGATTTGGGGAATTTTGAGAAGTGGGGAGGAAGGGACTTTGTTACGGGACAGCCTCAGAATACAGAAGGAACGTGGGGGAGATGTTTTGTCTGCTCAAGCTTCCAGCCATAGCATCTGTGGGGAGGATCCTGAGAGCAGTGCTAACACTGAGCTTCCTGCCAGCACGTCTGCCAGGGTGCAGACTTATTTTGTATTTATAAATATGGTTTGGTAACAAATAATAGCTGTTACTGTTGCGTGGTTGGTTGTTTTTATTTTCAGTATGAGCTGTGAACACTGGTTTGCTGGCAGTATGTCCTTTTTCACACTACCAGATTTATAAATTGCAAAGCCAGAAGGACTGACTGTGATTGGGCAGTTTGGCCTCAGCATTGAATTTCCCTGAGCAGCCTGAATTAGAAAAATATGTTTTTGAGCAAAACACCACCTCTTAAAAATAATTAAAGTTAGAGAACTCGCCACGCTTCGTAGTATGCTCTTGTGTCAGCTCATCACTCTCAACATTAAAAAACATGTACCTTAATTACTCTTCTGAATTTATTTCCAGCCACTGACCTTGTTATATCTTTGTCTGATAGATGAAAGTGCCCATTATTAAAGTTCACTTCATCATGTGGGTGTGTATAGGCCATGGTCAAATCATCCTTAACCTTCCCTTTGATAAGCTAAATAAACCAAACCATGAAATCCTTTCCTATGAGCTATATGTTCATTAATCATTAGCCTGTTTTTCCCTCAGAAAGCTCTTCTGATGAACCACAGCCTTTGTGGGCAGCAGCCTGTGCCAGCCCTAAACAGCCAGGCGTGCCCAGTAATGAAGTAAAATAACGAGGTCCATATAATCACCCTGTCTGGTACCTCAGAGCTTCCCTTTCCAGCTGCTGCATCATGCTGGGAGCCCAGGGGTAGATCCTTGTCCCCCTTGATGGTTGGGGTGCCCTTTACTTATTGTCTCCAATGCCCTCTCCTGCTCCCTGACTGCCACCCTCACACACTGGTACCCTAATTCATCCATAATTTTATGCCTTCTTCCAGGTTGTGGATACGCACGATAAATTGAACCGCACTGAGAAACCTGCCAAATGATGGTAAGTCCTGGTTCCAGTTGATAATCTGGGGCTTGTTCAGTGACTGGCTTCATAACCATGAGCTGATTACCGAGTCACAGAGCAGCGATAACCACGCCGATGGGCAGCCGTGGGGGTCCCCCTATTAGTGCTTTGTTAATTGAATAGTTTGGTTTCCAGACCTGGCACTATTGTTAGTAGTTATTGTTTCCTATTGTGATCGATGCAGAAAGTTTGACCCTCATTCTGTGATAGGAATTCTAAAATTGGCTTCTTTCTGCATTATCAAATGAGAATATGTGTTCAACTTTCTCATTGTTTCTGCCTATTGACCATTGTTCTAGGATTTCCATCTAGAAAACAACTTGTACTGTAATTCCTTTGCTTCCTAATACTTTTCAGCCTGCTTTTTCTCTTATCTCAAAGCAGGTATTCCCCCTCTTATTCTTTGAACTCCCTAATTTTTTATGCTTTCAGAAATTTCCTTTTTAAAAATATCTCTTTGCCTAACAATCTAAATTGTCTCCCCAAGACAAATCATGGTTTGGTTTGCTATCTCCTTTTCCCTTGACTAGCCCTGCCTTATTGCACAGTTCTGGGAGGTTAGCATCTAGTAAAACATCCCTAATTCAGAAACACCATTTATATTTTTCTGCCTAAATTCTTGCAACTGGACAGTTCATCAGGCAGAAGATATTAGAAAAACTGGCAGCCATAATCGTGTGGGTGGAGGTGAGGACATCTGCTCTTTATATCATGAGCATTGCCAACATGCTATAGACATGTCCAGGTTTCTGTTCCAAAACCCCCTCAAGAATATACCGCGTGGAGTTCCAGCTCGCTGGAACCTCCTGCTTGGTTTGGGAAATTTTGGCAAGTTGTTTTCCTTCTGTAGCTTGTTCATAATTTTCCTGGTCTTTACTACATGGGTAAAGTGTGCCCAGATTTCATGTGCCATTCCAACATATGTTCCGTGATTACATACAGGATGTATAATCACTCTTCTTTACTGCATGAGTTCAGCTGGCACCACTCGCTGACACAGTCCAGCGCCGCGAGAGTCTTGGGGCAAAGCGTGTTCAAAGTTGGTGCTACGACTGCAGCAGCAGACAAACGGCAGCGTGCCTTCCTCTAAATCTTTAATGCGTGCTTGTAGATGCGTCCTGCTTGCTCATCCTGGAAGGGCTGGGCACAGCTGAGCTGACAGCCTTGAACATTGCCCAATGTGCTGTGACTGGCACGAGGCGATGCTTCACCGCTCATCTCCATCCCAGTGATCATGGCCACCTCGATGTGCACTGTCCCTGGGAACAGCCTCAGAGAATCACAGACTGGTGGGGATTGAAAGAGACCTCTGAAGATCATCTGGTACAACCACCCTGCTTCAGCAGGGTCACCCCAAGCAGGTTGCTCATGAGGGTGTCCAGGGAGGGTTGNCAGGGTTGGACTCTGTCCAGAGGAGGAGACTTCACAACCTGCCTGGGCCAGGCTCTGACACCCTCACAACAAGGAATTTTTTCCTCCTGTGCAGATGTGCCTGTTGCTCCTGTCCTGTCACTGAGCACCACCAAAAAGATTCTGGCCCCATCCTCTTGACCCCTGCCTTTTAGCAATTGATCACCATTAAGAATCTCTCTCACTTTTGTGTTCTCCACGTTAAATGGCCCCAGGTCTCTCAGCCTGTCTTGTCACAGAGTCCCATCAGCACCTTTGTAGCTTCTGCCAGACTCTCTCTAGCAGTTCCTTGTCTCTCTTGAATTCTGTGGAGTTTAGGGCCATGGGTCAGTGGTGCCCTGGCAGTGCTGGGAGAAGGCTTGAACTGGATGATCTTAAAGGTCTTTTCCAACCAAAACGATTCTGTGATTCTAAGGAAGAAAAACCTAAGTAGTGTGTGAAATCAAACTTTTATACCCCTGAAACAAGGGGTACAGTTACAATGAGTCTATCTGTTGAAACACAACAGTACTTTAAAACCTCAGTCAGATTTTTCCAAGTACTTAAACACCTATAAATATGGATAGACAAACTAATGGGAATTTTTGACCCTCTGAGAACTGGATTCCTGTTGTGACAATCCAGCTGCCTGGAATACCTCACGAGGCACTGATCGCTGGATCCTTACAGAGCTTTAAAAACCTGGCCCTTTGATGCAAAGAAAGGAAGATATTAATCTCAGAGAGCATTTTATCTTCTCATTGTCCCATCACAAATTCTTGCACAATATCCCAGAGTTAACACAAATGGGTAACTGTTCACTTATCTTTAAAGGCCTATGGGATTTGATAAGCAATTTCATGGAAATAATCTAAATATGCATAATAAAAAAAAAAGAAGGAAGTGATGTTCTGTTAATGCATCACTTTTATTGTGACAAGTTTTTCTTCAAATGAAAAATAAAAGTGTAAAAACTTAGAATTGCAGTACTGTTAAGCACCTCCTGGGATCATTATAATAGACTGTACAATTATTACCTGAGCTGAAGTGCCTTTTTTTTTCTTTAAAAAAAAAGGCAACAAAACAGCAATAAATGTAATTTCATTGCTCTTCATATGCAAAATCTGCCTAGCATCTATTTCCAATACGAAATCAATTTTACATTTACTTATAATACTGCATGGCACCTTACTGAACATCTTGATATAATTTCTATAGTATTTTTAAGACTTGCACTAGAGTAAAGCTCAATAAAACTTTCAAATGCTTTACATCCATCACATCATGGAAATGTTTTTTAAAATGTTTTGTTCAGTATTATGAAGGTTGAGAAAGAATAATGAAGATATTTCTTTAGGCTGGGTCCTGCTTTCTCTCCCCCCTGCCCCCAATCAGGTCTGATTTCATATCTCTGGACCTCAGCTTTTCATAGGACATCATAAGGTTGGATGGAGGAAGAGTCAGATGGTTGTGTTCTGTCTCCAGACACTACAGTTCTGTTAACTTAAATACAAGAACTCCAAATTTCTGTGACATTAAGGGAGACAAGAATCATTGAACCCACAGTGTTGATCTGTGTGTCCACCCAATCAATCGCTGTTCCATATACTGGACTGTGTGGGTGGGATCAAGACAACACAAACATTAGGGTGGTGAGACACTGGAACAGGTTGCCCAGGGAGGTTTTGGAGGCCCCATCGCTGGATGTGTTCAAGATCTGGTTGGATGTGTCCTTGCACATCCTGGTCTAGTGGCAGGGTGGTTGGAACTGGATGATCTTTGAGGTCTTTTCCAACCCAAACCATTCTATGATTCTATATTTTGGTGGTGACCAAATCTATTAAGAGGGGTCAGAAATGTTGAAATTTGTCTCATAATCAAGAACAGTGAATGCTTCCAACAAGAAGACCCTACTGTTAGGAATGCTAAGCTTGACTTCTTGGCAAAAAGAAAAATTGTCACCACTTCTGTAACTCCTGTGTCTTTCTTCTCTAAGTGACAGCAGAACCAGGTTGAGCTGCTTTTCAAGTAAACACACAGTTACCTGCTATAACCACTGTATTTTGAAGTGCACCAATTTTTTAAGCAGTTATTTTACAAATATCACTTGTATGTCAACAAGACAGACATTTGCTTGCCATTTCTGTTCTATGACACTGCATGTAGAGGTCCTGCTGTCTTGTGACAATGGACCCTCCTCAGCTGCATGTTGAAGGAAGCTGCTGAATTGGCTTTGATGTCTTTTTAACTCTTCCACATGGAAGACTATCTGGCAAGCAGCGACAGCAGCACATTAATATATAAAATAATTAGGAAGAGCACTTAATGAAATTGTGTGTGTGTTTATACATCCTAAGGCTCGTGGCCACATTATCTCCTCTCTCATCAAACCAGTTACAGCTACTTTGAAAAGTATGATTAGTGACTTCTGTGCCTACCAAAAGTGTCCGGAGTTCATCCAAAAAAACCCCAGCTCACTGGTGAGGACATGAAAAGCCATTTAGGCTCTGCCTGCACCTCCCTTTCACAGCAGATTAGCTGGAAGGAGATGGGCTCTCACCATGGTGCCAGGAATTGCATAATAGTCCCCCGAGAGCATAAGAATGACTTTGAAAGTTTTACTAGATTTTTATTAGATCAGATACCCATTTTCAGTAGCCAGCTTGTCCAGTTGTTCACAAATTATGATAATTTGAAACACTGTACTAGATGCTGGAGGCCGACTTCAAGTTTTCCTGGAGGGTGAGACTCTGAATTAAAGGCTGCTCACTCGGTACTGGGGAGGATAAATTTTCCCAGTATGAAAGCAATTGATTTATTTTGCCATGAAACCGAAGAGATGAGCATGTGACATGATGTATTTTACAAGGTGCTTAACAAGAACATGATTGGGGGGAAAAAAAAATTAAATCCATGAAATCAATGCTATAACCTAATATTGTGTGTTCTTAGTGACTACTGGAGCACAAGAAGATCAATGTCAGGACAGCACTATTCACTCTAAGTATCAATGACCTGGAGGAAGTCATGTGAAAGGATGGGACCTGCCAATGGCACAGCATGGGAGGAGGCTTGCCAGGAGAAAATAGCAGTAAGAGTGATACAGCTCAAAATGACTTGGCCCAGAAACAGGTAGATGGAGCAGTTCAATACAAAGGATGCTGAGATTATTCTCTGGGAAAAAAAACAAAACAAAACCCAACAGTCATATTATAATGCTTTCTTGGTCCTGCATTGCAGGGTATGGAGGGAAGGTAGACAGGCAGAGCAGAAGGCTAATTAGAGATCCTGTAAACGGACATGAGAGCCTGGAAAGGGGCAGTGGTGGCAGAATTAAGTCAACAAGGCAAAAAACTTTCTTTGTATCTTCAATTTCACCCTGTTTCTGCTAGTAGGCTTTTGCAGAGACCACTGAGTTGCACCTGGACTAAACTGTTCAGCCTTACATAGCTTTGCTCTAGCGTATGACATCATATTTAGCCATCTCAAATGGATATTGCAAATGCCTTTTGAATACTAGTTGATCCAGGCTGCTAAATATACTTCCATGTGTTGCTTTATTCAGTCACTGTGATCAGGAACAGCAGCAAAGCTTCCGAGGATGCTAGGAGGCTAAATATCTGTATTAATGGTCTTGCTTTACTCATTTGAATTAATATAACAATTATAAGAAGCAAGAGCAGCAGTATGCAAGAACTTGCCAGCAGAGCAGGGGATGCCTCAGCCTCTGTGAGGCAGATGGGTAAGGGGAAGATAAAGCTGGTCTGCACACTCCTCAAGAAATAAATCCTGTTTCCCAAGGACTGAAGGACCAGTGCATCATCCCAAGCCCTGGAGAGAGGCCCCAGGTAACATTCCCAGTAAGAATTGTTGGACAGTCCATGGGATATAATGCTCAGCAGGTCCAGCACCTTGGTGCTCCATCTTCTTTACACTCTTGTCTCCAAAAAAATATATATGATTCCCACTCAGCTTTTCCACCCTGCTCCAAGAACCATCTGACACATATCAGGGTTGTGTGGTGTTCTTTTCTCTGTGATGGTCATAGCCCACATTTTGCATTTATTATCACCTGGCATGAGTGGAAATCCTTGTAAGGTTGTGGGTTTTGGTTTTGGGTTGGTTTTATTTTTTCTTTTTTCATGCTTGAATTGTTTTCTGTGCTTATGTCTTCTCCAAGTTTTGAACTAACTCCTTGTCAGGCTTCTATGACTAGAAACTGAAATTACAGTCAGTGGCTCTGGCTAAATCTGAAAGATTTAGTATGAATATATTGATCAGTTTATCAGATTGGATCCAAGCTATGCCCATATTTTCCACTGGAGGACCTAAAAAAATAATGCAGCATATTTCTTTGCTGCAGCTTAACTGTGTTTCAGGTTACGTAGTCATGCACTATCATAAAAAAAAAAAGCCCTTTTCTGGTGCTATTTTCAGCATTGCAAAGAAAAAAAATGAAAAAATCCAGAGCTGGCAGTTTTTGCAGTTTCAGCCCAAGACCAAGCTTCAATAATCTCACACAGCTCTAATGATTGTTAGTGAAAATGTAATGGGCCATTTGAAATACAAATGAACGCTGGTAGGTAAAGGGCTTATGCTTTTCTTTCTTTTTTTTCCTTCAGTGGAATCAATTTACACTAGCTATTTAAAAATATTAAAATAAATGTAATGCCATTAAATGTAAGCTCAAAGCCCATGGAGAGCATTATTGGCCAAATCTGCCAAAAAAGTAGTCATGCCAAGAGCACGGGGCCAGATTCTGCTCTCGGTTACACTGGTGTTAAGCCAGGATAACTCCCCTCATTTCAGCAGCTTTGCTCTGAACTAACACCGGTGTTAAGTGGGAGCACAGAGGAGCTCCATTCCCCTTCAGGTACTTTCTGCAGTGCCCACATTTACCCTTGGTGACCTGGCTCGTTTCTCACCAGCCCCAGCATCCGACCCATTCATTCAGCATCCTCTTTAGCCAGGACAAGGAGGTTGGTCTGACCTCCAGAGCAGTGTTGGAGGAGGGGTCAGAAAGCAGCAGGTAGTGATGTTCAGCAGGTGCCATGTTTTGGAAAAAATAAAATAAAAAATGAATGGCCCAAAACAGTAAGAAGAGCTAATAGAATAATTAACAGCTAAGTAGAGTTCAAAGTTTTGAGGGCAATGAGCTAAGCAACAAGGGAAAAAAAAAAGAAATCTCTGTTAAAATAGTGTTTAATTTTATATTACTTACAAAGAAAAAGAAGGAAAAACAGCTAAACCATGTGGTTAATATTTATTTTAAAATTTTATGATAATATCCCATATTCCCTTTAGTAGTCAAGAGCTTTTGTGGGTAATGCTTCCCTCCTCCTACATGATAGTTTCTAGAAACTATTAAATATCATAGGAATATACTTCTTTGGGAAAAAGGAAAAAATATTTGAGTTGGCAGGAAGCTCTGCTAGAAAGGTTGGCTCCCTTATTCCACGTGATAAACCAGCCAAATAATTAACCAAATAATTGCCTGTGTTATTTGGTGATATCCCAGGCAAACAAACAAACAAGGAAGAGTGGAGTAGCAAAAAAATAATAGAAAGCTGTTTCTCTCATCTACTGTGACTTCCATCCATATTGCTGGAGAAAGCTGGAAGAAGAACACAGGCTTTTACCTGGACTCAGAAAATTCATTTTAGTGAGGTCTAGTATTTCCTATTTCAAATAAACCTCTAATCAAAGGTTTCTCTTTCAGCTACAAAACTAGAACAGTGTTGCCTGCTTTTCAGGGAGCATTGGCATCTCTTTTTCTTTCAATTCATTCTCTTTGTCTCTAGTTTGCACCTTTCATGTTCCAAATTCCAAGCTAAACATCCCTGACCACGGTGGCACTGAGCACTCAGCACCTTTTCAGCCGTGCCCTTTCCACCATGCCCAGACAGAGTCCAAAACTCAGGGTGTGCAATAAGACTGTCTAAGTCAACAGGATATAACAGAATAACAGAGAAAATATGACCAATATATTTTCAATTCACCAGCTCTGCAAACAGCTGCACAGAGGAAAACCAGGACATTTTATATTGGACAGCACTGCAAATATTTTTATTAAGATTTATCTGGGAGAGAAAAATTATCTAGATCCATACTTATCCTTTCATTCACAACATGTAAATAATACAGAGTACTATTTGTCACGTTCCTTGATTTCATGATGGTTGCAACTGGCAACTGAGGAATAATTTCCTTTTAATTATTGTTTAGTTGATTTTCTCTTTAATTACTCAAGTTATATGACTATGGCACCAAAATACCTAATGCAAGATTTTTCCATGCAGTAGATTTTATTTAATAATGACAATGGTTTTATTTTATCCAAGCTGCAGAATATAATTTTTCAGCAATGAAAAGCGGCTACAGATTCTTTAAATGTGTATTTTTCATTTCCTTAAGAAACACTGGAAGGAGTTTTTCTTCTGTATGTTAGTGTAAGTACATTGTCCTATGGAAAAGATTTAGGATTTCATAGGTTTGACATCGGAAGGGGGGTAAAATGTGTAAAGTTGCCTGTCTCGACAAGACAAAAGCCAACGGATCTAAAAATACAGCCCTCGGGCTCCTCCTCTGGCCTTTGCTTTGCTGCCAGCCTGGACAAGGGAATGCAGCTTTCCCTGTCTCTCTGCAGCTCTGAATTGGGGAAAACTGAAAAGGATCACTTCAAGAACCTCTTAGCTACAAACCATTGTGCTCGGGGTTTTTTTTTCTGCTTGTTTATGACTTAAATAGAATTTAAACATGCTCTGCGTTCTCTGATTTTTCAACAGATTTTGTGGAGTTTTAATACAACCAGAGGTATCTCTTTTAGAGGAGACCAAAGCCCATATTTTGAAGCTGCATATTTTAAAGTGGCCTTTCACCACTAGAGCAGAGTTCTGGTTGGGTCACTGGAAAATAAACTTGTTCTGATGGCTTTTAGAAGCAGATAAGATCCAAAATGAGGTGCTCATGCCAAATATTGCAGAAAGACTTGAAAAATAACACCTTGCAAAGAGTGACATTTAGATTAGGTTATTAAATGCGGGTGGGAGGTTATGTGTGTCTAACACATTTGTGAGCACTTGGGAATTTTTTGAACCATTTTCTGCTGTCTTTTCTGACTCAGTGTTTTGACCGACTTCAGTGGGAGTTTTGCTTGCATAAAAGCTTCCGAATTCAGCTCCAGGTCTAAACATTTGGGCTGTGATGGAAAGCCAGAGGAATTAAGATATTTGCCCTGCTCTTGCTGCACTGGAGCTGACTCTCTAGCACCCTCGTGCTCCTTGGAAAATCCCAGCTATAGTTTATCTGAAATTAATTTGCCCACACTGTTAAGTCAATTACCCAAAGGAGCAGAGACTCGATTAAAAATCTATTTAGTTCAATAGGAAACAGTATACTTGGGATCAATTTTATTTCCCCCCTTCCACTGCAAGGAATCTTATTGTATCCCTGTATAAATAATAAAGGTAGTACACTACCCTCTCCTGCTCAAGCATGACTGAGCAGATACGGATTGTGCATAGCTCATGTCACAAGCATCCAAAGAGAGAGGCGGTGATGAGCACCTCAAACACAACCTCCAACACAGGGCACGTTTCTGCTCTGTGAGGTAACCCAATGTATGGTCCAGGTGGGCCAGGTCACGGGTACCACTTGCTCCCCACATTTCCAGAGGTTGGCTGTACCTGTCTCACCTAGAGAAATGATGCTATTGTCAAGCCTACAGCAAACTGTGTCCAGACAGATTGGTGTTCTGCTCAAAGGAGTCCACATGAATCATGTATTAGTTCATTTAAAAGCACTTTGTAGACAAACATGCTCACTCTATCAGCAGGCACGGGGATGCAAATACTTCACTCAGTGTATATGAGCCCTGACAGGACATCTGTGATGCATGGGATTGAGAAACAGCTCGTTCTGGAAAGATTAGGCAATAACGAGCAAAAAGGCTCGCCGTATTTTGTCCTTTTTCAGCAAAATGAAAATTTAACTTTGCCATCATGTCGGAAATGGAGTAAACACCATCAGCTGAAAACTAGCAGCAGGAAGAGGTAAATGATTTACAAGATATTCTTCAATCATTTAGCAGAAACACAGGAGTTTTTGGTTAGGGGCTGGAGTACTCTTGCAGAAGGCAACTGTTCTCCCGGAATCTTAATGCTAATAGTGGGACTGGGCTTTGGAGGTGAGGAGGAGTTAGAAACACTTAGCTTCACCAAATGCTAAAGGCATCTTCTGCATGCAAGCTGCTTGGCAGATGCTGATTGCTTCCTGTAAATTAAAGCAAGCTAATGAGTGTGTGCAACAGCAAAATATTTGGTGGACTCTCATTAGCAGCTATAGTGTGTGGAATTAATTTCACTGAGAGAGCTGCAGAATGATTCCTATGTAGAAAACGCAGTTTGCAAAAGCCTCCTGGAAAAGGTTCAGACATGTATGGACTTTCATACCGCTAGAAGTGATCCCAAGTTAATTTAATTTGTGAGATAAAAGACTGTAATATTGCAAATACTGTAAGCATGAGTGCCAAGGACAAAGTTATAGAATACACGGTCTGGGGAACATTGCTCTCAGTTTCTGCCTTGATGCTGGTGACTTACAGGAATATCTTCATGATGAGTATGATCCCTCCAGTTACACAGTCCACTAATTTTCTACCAGCCCTGGGCTTTTCTAACTGCTAAGGTGGTACTTTTACTAACTTCATCCCCTGCTTCTTTTAATTCCGTGGTCAAATGCGAGTGAATGCGATCGTCACATTAAAGGACACGAGCCTCCCACCCCTCCACAGTTAGAGGATGTTCACTTTTTTGATCTGCAGAAAATGTCGGAATTAATTTGTTCTCCTGAAGCCTTAATTTTTCCTCAGCAGTAAACCGAGTACTGGAAATAGTAACTCAGGCAATCAGAGTATTGTTACTGTTCCCAGAAAGGTAATATTTTTGAATAGCTCTGCATATTTAACAAGGAAGATGTGTTTTGAGCAATTTTTAATAAAGTAATATTTTACTTTTCCCATTTCACCCTTGCAGGAAACTGCAAAGATCAGGTCTGGATTGAGATTGCATCCCCAGCCTTGGATCCTTTAACATCCCAGAAGGCACACATGAAAAAGAAAAATCCCCCTACTTACCCTGTGAATAGGTGCTAACAGCTTTAAAGAATTACCTACCAAATATTAGGTGCAATTTAAAACTACATTTAAAGCACCAAGGATAGTTTAAAAGTCTATGTGGCCAGCTAAAAGTCAGAGGGAGAAAATGACTTGAACACGTGTTGGATGAATTTCTGTCTGTGTGGGAGATATTGTGCTGGTGGGATAATTTATCCCCAGTTTAAAAAAAAAAAAGAAAAAATTGGGGTAGATTCTCTATCTGGTCTGCTGTACACCACAGGATTCAAAATCTGGTCCAACGTTTTCAGATAATTTCCATTTACTATAAAAAGAAACACAACCATGCTATCTAAGCATTGTGGAAGATTATTTATATTGAAAGACATCCTTAGGCTAAACTATTAAATGAGGATAATGGATCTGAGCCACCTAAGGCAGGCAGAGGGCTCGTTAATGAATTAATTGGTGAAACAAAGTCAGATGCTCTGCTCAGGTAGAGGCGGGCTTTGAGTAATGGGCTTTTTTTTAGAGGAGCAGCAACACCGAGGAGGGTGAAGACCTGGAAAAACACACGATAAAATGTTCCAGACATTTCCCCACCCTTGTTTCCAGGGCTGTCCGAGGGCCACTCACATTACACAGTACAATATTTACTCAGTATCTTGTATGTTACATCAGTTGAAACGTGCGCTGTAACTTATTAGATATTTATTAGCTTGCATTTCAAGCCCCAGTCTATTTTACAACCCCGATGCCCCCTGATTTATGTAAAAAGGATATTTTAATAGATACGATTTCAATTAGTTCGTAACTTGATAATTTGTTGCAGGCTGCTACTCTCATGAACCCTGCACTAATGACGGCCTTCGGTAGGCGATCCCTGATTTTAAGAAGCCATTTTAAAATATTAATGATGTATCTGGTGCGGTGTCGTTTGAACTGTATTTAATAGACATCTCGACTGGGCTTTTCCCTGTGGTTTGTAGAAGTCACTGTCAGTAGTGATTCTTCCAGAGAACATCTTTGGGATGGGAGCACTAGCTGCAGATTTGGCCCTGGCAGTGGGGGCAGAGACCCCACATGTGTTGTGTGCATCCCAGGGGAAGGACCCCCCGGCACACACCTGAGAAATAATCCCAGATGAATTAACAACCAAAACCATAATCAGGGTTCTTGGTTTATTATGAGTTTAATCAAGGTGTAAGAATCTAAAAGGCAGTGACCCAACATCTCTCTTGTCTGAAGAACAACCCTTGATGTCTTGTCACAGTCTGTGCTGACAATTAAATGAGTTGTCATTCAGTCCTCTGACAGCTAAATGAGCTAAAGTCACTCTATGACTTTTACCTCTACATGGGGGTAGGGTAGAGGACAAGCACCTGAAAACTTGTGGTTTTTTTCCTGACATATTTCCCAATTATCTAAAAATAACCCAGGAATTTATCATCACCTAGACCCACCCAGAGCCTGCACCTCTCCAGACCAAGCTTGGAGCACAAGCACTGCAGGTTGGACACCATTCTGGATCAGCAGGACCTCCTAAGGTGATCTCACCCTGGACTCCTCTTCCCTGGGAAGTTTTACCTCCTAATTAATACAGAAAGTGCCCTCCCATCCCTGTCAGGCTGCACGGGGAGGAGATGCTGGGGCGTGCAGGCAGCACAACGGCCGCACGTAACTCAGCCAAACCCCCGTAAACCCCGACGATTCCCCACCGCTGCCCCTGAAGAGCATCTCTGTCCTTTAAGTGCTGTGCCGCTTTCTCAGGGGGCTCCTAATGCAGTTCGTTTGCTCCTTCTGCCTCGCTGGCTGCCAGGGAAGGACACGCTCGGGGCCTCTGTGCACCCCGCAGCAACGAGCAAAAAGGGGAAGTCAATAGACAAACCGCAGTGATTAATATTAAACACCGAACGCGCATCTAAAGGCAGTATTAATGTTAATGGCAAAACAACAACCGAGCAACAAATGCCAGGGCCATAAGGCAGCTGAACGCTTGCAGATGTGGAGGCGTTAATGACAAATGCGAGGAGCTGCTGTAAGCCCGTCATTGCTCAGCGCTCGCACTTCGGCGTTACCGGAACGGATTTGCCTTGAGAAAATACGTCAGGCAAAAGTTCGTTTTAACTTTGGCTCAGATGCAACAAAACTGTGAGGAGTGGCTGACAGAGCAGAGCTGTGCTGTCATTCGGCAAGGTCTGGACAGGCTGAAGAGTTGGGAACCTCATGAAGTTCAATAAGGGCAAGTGCAGGGCCCGTCCCCTGGGGAGGAATGAGCCCCTGTGCTAGTACTGGTGAGGGGCTGACCTGTGAGAAAGCAGCTCCATGGAGAAGGACCTGGGAGTGCTGGTGGACAAGTTGCCCGTGAGCCAGCAATGGGTCCTTGTGGTCAAGAAGGCAAATGGTCTCCTAGGGGGCATTCAGAAGAGTGTGGGCAGGAGGTCAAGAGGGGTTCTCCTTCCCCTTTACTCTGCCCCAGGGAGGGCACCTCTGGAGTGTTGTTCCCAGTTTTGGGCTCTCCAGTTCAAGAGAGACAAAGAACTACTGGAGAGAGTCCAGTGGAGGCTCTGAAGATGCTGAGGGTCTGGAGTATCTCTGTGCTGAGGAAAGGCTGAGAGCCCCGGGACTGTTTAGATGCAGAAGAGCAGCCTGATGATCAGTAGCTAAAAGGTGGGGATCAAAAGGATCAGGCCAGACTCTT
>VWZY01002400.1:37480-52209 GCA_013399075.1 Chloroceryle aenea
CCTGGTGGAGTGGGCGGGGTTGGACCAGATGATCTCAAGAGTTCGCTTCCAATCCCTACCATGCTGTAATTCTGTGATTCTGTGAACTTCAGCCACAAACCAATGGCATAAATGTATAATTATTCTCCAAATGCAAATTACCTGGCAATGTAATTAGCACTCACAAAAACAATCTAAATCAATTTGAACCATAATCTAACTACTGGTTGTTCTAGGGCTTGTCCTGATCACCACCAAATATGGGCAGCATCCATACCCTGGTGTTTCTGGGACACTGAGCTGCCATTCTTCATCATCTTCTACCAGCGAAGGCTCACACACAAAAAGTTGTGAATCACCATCTATGAGAAAATAAACAAGAAAAAAATCTCCCTCAGTGGCAATTTCCAAGAAGAAGAGAGCACCGAATGGATTTTAAACAGGCAAAAACCCAACACACGAACAGAGTTTGGGCCAAATATCCTGCCAGGAGCCAGTCAGCAGGAGCCCACTGCCAAGCCCTGGTCCCTAGATCAACACCTCGTCTGTGATAAAAAGCTGGTCTTTAAATTAAAGGCAGCTCACAAACTAAAAACCCCAAAGACGTAAATCTGCATTGGCTACCAGCCCAGTGTGATCTTCTCGTGTGTTTTTGCTGATACTGCTTCTGGGATGGCACAAAGGAAATGTATGACACTGAGAGGTCTGTGGCAGGAAGACCACCAGATTGCCCGTAAAGAAGGAACAGGCAGTGGGTACAGATGACATTGCTGTCACGGGGCTCCA
Organism: Chloroceryle aenea; assembly: GCA_013399075.1. Classification (NCBI taxonomy): domain Eukaryota; kingdom Metazoa; phylum Chordata; class Aves; order Coraciiformes; family Cerylidae; genus Chloroceryle; species Chloroceryle aenea. Next base: position 38,246 of record VWZY01002400.1, read on the forward strand.
AGTTCATCTCCAACTTTCTCTCTGGTGTTGAAACATGCTGAGAAGGGTTTCATCAGAGAGACCTCGCACTTTGTGGCTGTAGGTTGCAGCAAAGGAGTAGGGTTCACGTTGGTCATGCTTTTAGGAAAACCAAAAAAGCATCCAAACTACCATAAGGGACCTGGAACTCTTTGGGCACTGCAATACAGACATCCCTTTGGCTGAAATTCACCTACAGCCAGGGCAGTGATGTAACTGGCATTTCTCTGGGAGATGTCCAACTCAGACGAGTACCACGGCCAAAGGCCAGAACGTTGTCTCCAAAAATGATGGATCGCTGTTCAAACAACTTTTATACAAATACTTCCACTCTTTCACTTGGTTTTAGCCACTGCTTATTTGCCCCCATTCCGGTAGGACCTCAATATACCCATAGATAAGACATAATCAGCAGATGAAATATGAAGTTACAGATGTGTACTCTTCATGAGTAGCATCAGTTAAGGACTTAGTCAAAAAACACAAAAGGGTTGCCAAATTTCCTTTTTTTTTCTTCTTCCTTTAACAAAAAGAGCAATAAAATCTGATAATCCATATGTAATGGGTTGGTTGATTTTTACTATTAATTTTTTTGTACAAGAGAATGAAAATCTGTTTGCAGTTGTAACTTTAACAGTATGTCAGTATTTTCTTTTTTTCTTCTTCCATAATTATTTTCACAGAGAGCTGTTCTTTCAATCAGGTCACTGAACTCTAAAAAACAAACCTTCCAGGCTGCTTTTGAAAAATTGGACCATACTTTCCTTTCAATCGAAAGATTCACAACTTTGGTGTGTGAGCCAAGACTTAAAAAATAACATAAATCCTTTCAGTGCTGTCTCTCTCTTTGCCCGCGTAACAGATATTTCTGCTAACATTTACTTTTGTAATTTTTCACATTATTCTAGCTCTCAGAGGTTAATATTTACCATTCATTTTGATATGCACAAACTACAGAGGTAGGTTTGCAAATATCTGCCCTGGGAAAATGAGCAGCTCTGCCAGAAAATATGTTCAAGTTTCTTTGTGGAACTGTGGGAGACAACATGCCACGGACAACATTTCCCTGGATTCATCTGCTCGTGTTTTCAACATCTGCACAATCGATTTAGACAGTCCAACAATTATTTTAAAAGGATAACCAGATAATTACAGCAAATGGTTTGTAGTCCCTTTGAAGAGTGAACATGCATTGGGAAAATAAATAACTAAATAAAAACCCCACAGTGAACTGATATATAGAAGAAAAGTCACCAAAATCATACCCTTGAACTGTGATCACACACAGGTTTTTTTGGTGGTGTGTTTTTTTTCCATGGTAGCCATCTCCAAATACAGTGTGGTAGCAAAATTCATCAGCAGACCGAGTTGCCTGTAAAAGCTGACCCACTACTTGCAATAATATCAAACCATAAATGAATTAATTTGCTTGCTGACCAAGTAGTTTGCCGTATTAAAGTGCAAGTTTGCAAGACATGTATTCTATTATCCCAGATTGCACTCTTGACACTTTGCATTATGAACATTTAGCATTCATCCTTTGATATTTTGAACACGGAGCACAATGAAGCTGTCAGCACAAAGGAATTTTTTATTCAATTTCCAGATATAACAAGCAAGGATCTTACGGAACCAGCATTAAGAACATAGGAACAATAGAGATTTGATTATTTAACGATGGAAGACAAAAGAATATCTTGATGGTGCAGTTTATAGAGAGATGAAAAAGTTTAGGGAAGGGAAGGGAAAGAAAATAAGGAGAGGGAAGAAGAAAGAGGAGAGGAGAGGAGAGGAGAGGAGAAAAGCTCATACATATACTGTCCTCTTCCATAGAGCAGTCTTTTAGCTTTCACCTGAATAGCCCATGTAAAGTNCAGGCAGCAACAGCAGGGAGGGCAAACCTCTCACAGGGAGATCAAACTTGTGTTGTCACATCTTCCCACGTAGCTAAAATTCTAACACAAGTACCATTTCCCCTAAAAACACTAGGATGCAATTGGCAGCCCACCCAGACTTTTGAGGTAATAGAAGAATGTATTTCTATGTATGCATGTGTGTGTATATTTATATATATTTACAGACCACATGAAACTAAATGTAATAAACATTCCAGGAAGGAAGGGACTTGGCGGAATAGCCAGACAATGAAATAAAGGTTTTTTTACTACATGGCTGTTTTTTAAGACCTTGCAGAAAATGAACTCCTCAGTGATTGCGTTCCAGCAAATTTGGAAATGTTTTTCTGTATGCCGTGTTGTATCTCTTGCCACTGGACAGTGATTATTTTAAAGCCTCAGTCTAAGACACAAATATTTGATTAAAACAAATTCCACCCTAACTCTGGGTGTTCTTTTTTTATTAAGGCTTCAGATACAGAAGTGAACGGAGTGACTACAGTCTGCTGATGTCCCAACAGCATCAACCGTGTGGAAGTTCAGCTGCACAGGGATCCATTTGGAGTACTCACCACCATCGAAAATAGTAATAAATAGTGGTTTGCAATGCTCTTTGCATTCCTTTATCTGTCCTTATTGTGCCTGAGATGCATAGATGGGAACATAGGTTTATCTCATCTCCTTCATCAGAGCAGCAATTGGAGCATATACAAGCTATAGTTTTTTAAAGTGCCACTAGACTCATAGCTTGTATCCAGGTAACAAAATAAAATAGCAAATGAGAGAAAGAATCCTGGAGGTCGTGGAAATACGGAGCTATAAAGATACACATATGCATACTCAAGTAACAAGGTAGGACTGCAGGGAACAAGTTGATGGCTTGCTTTGTGCAGCTCTACAGACAACTATGCTTTTTCACTCAAATTCATTTGCTTATGGGGAACCAGGGAAATTTTGACTAGAGCTGGCCAAAGCTTAATCTTTTCAGTCTATAAAAAATTTAAACAGTTTGCTCCCATTTCATAAATGTTGACATTTCCCATGAAAGGAGAAAATATCATATCAGAATGTTTCCTTAAAAGGAGATGGGAAAGGACCATCCATCCTAGAAAGCCAAGATGTGATGCTCACTACACCCTAACTCCTCTGACAGGAGCCAGCCAGCACTAGGGGCTCCTCAGCCATGGGCTGGGGGTGCTTCTGGGAGCTGGGGCCCCACATCTGGCAAATATCACTGCCAGGCACAGCTTGATGGCTCCTGCACAAACTGCCATAGGGAGATATGTGTGGTGTGAGATAGGCATGGTTGGGCATCCTAAAACATCTCTTTCACTTGGTGTGGTCCTCTGGCAATCCATGAGGTAAGCAAGCTGCTGACTTGGTAGAGACCTCTTCTTTCCAGGTATCAAAAAGTGCTTCTGCAAAGTCTTTCAGCTACAAGGAGCTTAGATGGAAAACTTAAAAAAAAAAAAAAGAAAAAGAAGCAAAAAATTAGTATTTTCCTGATAGCATCATTAAAGACCACCAAAAGACACACACACAATGTCAAAACCCAGAGCTGTGGGGAGGTCCTGTGCTTTCCTTTACAGCCTCATTTAGGGTCAGGATTAGCAGGGAGCTTGAGTCATGCTCCAGTCATTTCCTTAACAGGAAAATTAATATCTAGTGGACCTGACCTGGAGTTGTGCTAATGTTACACCCTGGTTTTGGTTGCTTGGGAGGCCCTGACGCTTCAACATGGCCAATGTCAAAGGGAACCCCCACCTGGGTTGTAGAAGTGACTTCTGTGAAGTCAAGGTCTGAATGTCTGACAGGAGTAGATTTTCCACAGCACACTTGACACAGTGCAGCCAAACAGGAGACCCAGAACAGTAGTTTTTCTTCTGCCATTTAACATACCTCATAACCCTGAGGACATTGTCTTAAACAAAGGCTTGAACTCTGAGTGAATTGTAATTCTTGCAGCCTTGAAACCCAGGAGAGTGCAATCCTTGCCAGAAAGATCCTGAAGGGGAGAAACAAAAAAGAAAAAAAAAAGAAAAGAATAAACTTAATAATTATGGGAAAAAAAAAATAATATGCACATCCATAGTTTTGCTAAATTTGGGATTGACTAGAAGAATCAAAGTGATAGCCTGAAGAGAAACCCTGTATTTGAGGTGTGAGGTTAACTGACAAAAATCAACCTTAAGAGTGAAGACTTAAAGAAGAGCTAAAACCTACAAAAAAAACCACTTTACAAGTAAAAAGTATCAGATTACTGTTTATGACCAAGAGGCAAAATGAAGGAAAATATTTCATACAGAAGCCCTGTTATTTTTGCAGCTTTGAAACAACACTTAACTAGCACAAAAGATAATACAAGACAAGATGGGTAACCTGATCATTTTAGAGTTTATGACTTCAGTCTTCTCCACATGAGAGCCTCAATTGTGCTTCGTCTCTTTCCATAAGTGAATAAATTCAAGGAATCACAAGTGTGATTATTCAGATTTGTGTTCTCAGGCTTCAAAAGTCAGAACCAAAGGACTGATGGCCTTGAGTGCTGTAGGAAAACTTCATATATGAGCCTGAATTTTGTCCTCATATGAAGCAAAATGAATATTAATATTACTGCTCCCCTAGTGTTTTGGGTTTTTTTCTTTAATAAGCTCAGTTTAGACTATTTCTTAGTCCCATATAATATATGGAAAATGTGGTGGGCTAAAAATAAAGAAAATGAGAAAACTCTGCTAGGGCTAAGGAAATATTGTTATCGGTGACACCTTCTTAACACTGGGATCTACAGCAATGTCCATGTCGAGCAACAGCAAGGACATCATCTTGAGTAAAAAGACATGACATGGACACAGATGCAGAACTTAGGGTGTCTTCAGTGACCACGTCCAAATCTTAGGCTTCCAAGTCTCTGTTCACTTCCCTAGCCTTGAACAGATCCTGGTGTCTTCAACTGTTTTGAATTACTAGTTTGGGTCATATCAAATGCAGCTTTGCACCCACACTAAGTTCCTACATCTTGTCAAGACATCCCAAACCAGAAGACCCCATCCAGGTATCTATACCTGGGAGCACTTAGGGCACAGTCAGATGGAAAACACAGAATGGCAAGTTTGTTCTTCCCAAACACAGCCTGGGAGGGAATCCATCCTGGGTTCACACCAGCCAGGGAAGAAGCAGACTCTAATTTCTCTCTAACTTCCCAAGCAATTTATTTTTCTTTTTCCAGCTATTTGGGTTAAAAGCATGTGTCTTGTGCTGTCAGTGTTCTACTTCTTAGAAAATAATGACATCCTTATGACTAGATATAAAAGCCTCCACACAATTAGGGCTCTTTCTTGAGAAAAAGGAGACCCCGACCAAGTTCAAGGACTCTCTTATTTATTTTACATTAAGTAGTCATTGAAGAAAATACAGAAGAGTTACTGGGGTGTAGATTAAAACTTAGTGTTGTGATCACTATATATCATAGAATCACAGAATGGTTTGGGTTGGAAGGGATCTTTAAAGCTCATCTAATCCAACCCCTCTACATTGAGCAGGGACGTCTGCAACTAAAGATTGCTCAGAGCCCCATCCAATATCATCATAGCAAAGTATATGCAACCACCAGACCCTGCTTAGTCTTCCCTTCCTCTGTTCTTCTGATTTTGGGGGATATTGCACATAACTAGCTACCTTAAAACAAAGGACCAAGGCTGTGAGTCACCAGTAAGGCTGAGGGAGGTGTGGGATTAGGTGGCTCTAACATCTGCATTTCCCATTCATTAGTTTGGACACTCAGGACCTTTTGCTGTCATGGGTAGCTGGGGCTTTCCAAGATGCTAAACGTTCCCCAGGTACTGCACAGGCAGCCCAGGCATCTAAATTAGGGCTCTACACTTCTCTCCCAGGACAGAAGGTGAGGTGGCTGCCGTGCTGCTGAGCACAGGGAGAGGAGCATCCCTCTGTGCATCCACACCATCGATTGAGCTCAGGTTGGGAGCATGCTTTTGAAGGCCAACTCCCAGGGGTTCTCACTCCCCTGGTGTGGTTAGCATCACACAGCTGTCGGGAAGCACACAGGCTGGATCTCTTTGGGGTGAAACTAAACTAGAAGATGCATTCCAGGCGGTGAGGGGTCTGCAGTCAGCAGGACCAGGCTCACTATCACCTGAAGTGAGTAACCTGGAAACATATTTACTGTGGACATCTGGTACTCAGCACCAACAATTTCACTTTGCAGATCTGTTCCCCTGAGTGATTTCCAGTGTAGTTGCAGCCATTGGGAAGCAGCTTTATTAACCTAAAATTTATCATAACTGCCATCCCCTCACTCTTCAAAAAAAGATGTTCTTTCCCATGTTCAGATGAGGAAGCAGACAGCAGAAGTTCGGGGCTATTACCACATTGCCCAAAGATTTCAAAGCACCTATAAACCTCAGCCTGGAAGACACGTAGATATTGCCCACATTTTAAGCAAGGGTAACTAAAAATCAGTTGGTCTGAAGTCACAAAGAAACAGAGTCGAAGCACAAGTCAGATTTCATCACTGGTCTTGTGCTTCAGCCTAACCACTGGTATTAATTAAATAAATCTGATGTTTGATTAACCTTGCATAAAATTCTGTGAATGATGTGAGCTCTCCTCCATATGTAGCACTGGAAATATCCCACCATTTCTAGAATAATTCAGCAGTGGGGATATGAACAGAGCAGGAACACCAAAAGGCAGTAAAAAAGCAAAAGGAAATTGGCTGCTGCTTTACCAATTTCCTGTTGGGGCTCTTCAGGCTGTATTGCTCAGGACAACCATTACAGAGAGGTTTGCAGCTCTGGAAAGCTTTTATTGACCTCTCTGTAAATACAAAATGGCCCATGAATTAAATGGGAGGGTCACTCTGAGGAAGTTCAACAGACTTGGCAGATTCTTGGGAATAAGCAAGAGCAGGGATCAAGAGGACTGATTGAAAACGTGCGGTTATTGTGCAAAGGATTCCTTTTCTTGGGAGCGAGCTCCCTGGGGTTTTCTGGGACAGGATTTACAAGGCTAATGAAGGGTGTTGGTTTTTTCCCTTCTGTCACAAAAAATTCAGCTAAAGACAAACCCAAGTTACAAGCAGCTCTCTAGCTGCAGAAAAGATGTTATCCAAAGTTTTCCATCACCCAAGCAATGCCCTTTCCCCCCACCATGTGCATACACACTCTCACTCAATCCTCTCACATCCCTGCTCTTGAGATGGGACTTGGACTTTGGTACTGCTGAGCTTCGTTCACTTGGCCACACAGTGTTCCCCATACTGCAAACTAATTCTCTAATTACACCAAAAATCAAGTGAAAGTGGCTTTGAAAAAACACTTACTCTTGGTTTATCTCTCCCTCCTTTTTCTGTCTTTTTTTTTTTTGTTATCAATAAATATTTTATTTCCATTTGTTTTAATGAGGTGGTGAAGTATCTCACAATTATTGCCTTTCCATGAATTCCCCTGTTATTACAGGAAACTGTTTTATCCAAATGGACACTGTACATCCTTGATTTGAAATGAACTTCTTCAAGTAGTTAAGAAAGTAGAGGGCATGAAGATCACTCTACATATCTAAATATTAACATTTATATTTGTCCCTCACTTCACTTTGTTTTTATCCATGATCACTGCAACTCCAAAGACTTCTTTACCAGGGACTGGTGGATTAATGATTTGGATCAGAATCTCCTTGATAAAATCCTGAATTAAATGAACTGAGCTTTTGCTACTTAAAGTTCCCAGTGAATTAGTGCTGTGGACAAAGGAGAAAAGCCTGACCATGATTGAAATGATATCTGTTCTTTGGGGTTGAGATATGGATGCTTTCAAGGTGGGAAGGAGGGGGGAAAGAGAGGAAAAAATAGAATAAATTCACTAAGTTACAATTAACTTGGAAATTTCTGATATAAACATTGTATCACAAAACTTTCTGTATTTCACAGCAGCGGGAATTTCTAATCTCTGCTGCTGTTGCTGTTGTTTTTTAAGCAGGAAACCCACTTTAGGATGTGCTGCCAAAATTGGCTTTTCTGTAAAAAATACAATTATTACAGTGTGCAAATGGTCATTTATCACATTACACTGGTGCTGATGTAAACGTTGTGGACAAGGACTCAGTGTGGCTGAAACCTGTAAAACACAGATGTGCAGGACCTGCTGCCTGAGCCCAGGTGGATCCAAACCCTGAGCATAAAGAGACAGGGGAGGAACACTATTAGCCCTTCTTTGACTGGCAATTTCCAACCATTAATGACCTTGAAGACTGACCAGTGGAGACAGCAAGTGTGTGTTAGAGGAGACAGGACTTCTTCAAAGGTAGGCATCCCATCCATAAATCTCCTGAGTCCTCTCAGATATGAAATAGAAAATTTAATCAATTTGTAGAAGTGAAAAAGTGGACAGCCTTCACAGAACCAGAAATTGATGGAATGTAAAAATCTATATTTATTTTATTTTAATATAACAACCTGGATGTTTGAGAGGATCCTGACACTTTTTTTGGCCTTGAAGGTGTGTCAACAAATTCATTACTGCATTAAACCAACAATAGGCTTATGAGGGTGCACTCCTATAGCACACACTAATTTTTGTGCCATACAAAGGATGGTTTAGGGATGAAATAAAAATAATATAATGCAAAATACAAAGATGTCCAAAACCTCAGATAAAACCAAGGGACTACGAAGGCTGGATGCAAAAAATTGTTTTCTCAGTTCCTTCAGGCCTGGCTTCATTCATTTTGTTTGACCAGTCACAAGTAATTTGACTACTCCATGGTGATTCAGTATCCTTTTTTAAGCCCCTAAATTGACATTATGATTACTTAAATATCTAAAAATATGCTGATCTCTAGTGGCACACAAGAGGAGGAAAAAAAACCCAACCAACACAACCCAACAACACAACCAAAACAAACCCAAACCAAACCAGAACAGGAAAAATAATTTCAGAAAAATATTCAGAAGCCATCTGTAAATTGCTTCCATTTGTCATGCTCAGGAAGAGAAATGCATTCTGCAGATCAAATCCTTTAATCCTTGCAAATGTGATCAAATTTGTATCACATAATTTTAGGTATACAGAAAATCAGATATTTCAAGTCTCCTCTTACTGACATGATGCAAGGAGACATTACTGGAAGAAGAAAACCTTGTCACAGCTTCTGACTTCCTTCTAAACATTTCCTATAAATACAGAACTATTTATATGTTTTCCCTTACCTTTTTTTTCTTTTTTTTTTTTTTCCTTCAGAACAAATTCAGGCTGTCCAAAAAATAAGCCTGGCAGTGAGCTGAGATGCTTTTAGCCTCTCCCAGCAGATCTGAGCTGCACACACATCCCGCTGGGTACATGCAGACCAGAAATGTCCCCGAGCTGACATGCTGGCACTGCTGTCCTGCCCGGGACCTTCCCGGGGCTCTCTGCTCCTGCTGGAGTTAATGCCTCTCAATGGGACTCTCCTCCAACTGCTCACCCCCAAACTTCTCTACCTAAAACATTATTGCAAAATGCTAAGAGGCCACAAACAGGGAGGCAGGAAGATGCCAAGTTATTAACTGGGTTGGTTTTTTTTTCCAACTCTCTCCGCCTGCTTCTGTCTCCTGATTTCATAGAGAAATGATTTAGATACATGGAAAAATCTCCTTCAGGTCCCTAGCACCAAAATTAAGGATCTCCTTTATCCCCACCCTCCAGCCTCCCCACAGACTTAGCACAAAAAGACTCACCCTAAATAATACTGGAAAGGGTCCGCGGCATAAACCACAAGATTAACTCGTTTCACCTAAATCTTTATCAAGGATAAAGATATTTTTCATTCATCTCTTCTCTAGACACCCAGTCAATAATTTAGAGGAAGATTCCTCAATTACTCCATTCACTTAAAAGATATCAATAGGATACGTGGGAGAATAATCCTGTAAAATTCAGTGCAGTCGAGTGCTGACTTTAATGTTGCCTCTTCAGAGGACGCGGCGCTGAGCCTTGCGTACGATTCCCCTGTCTGCAAAACACAGAGGAAAAGAACAGACAGCGCTGGGAGATCCCCCAGTCCTCCAGGAAAAGGACAGAAATGAAAAAGACTAGACTTTTCCTTATGTGTTTATCAAGAGCAAGAACAAATCATTTCTATTTAAAGGACTGATACTGGCACGTGTGGTTGCCAGTGCTCCATTTAGTCCGGGGTCTTTTTAGCAGCAGTGGTCCATGCTGGATACTTCTGAGAAAAAAAGGAAAGGAAAAACAAAACAAAACCTAACCTTCTGGCATGTGAATGTGAATAAATGTGAATTTTTAATTCAAATTTATACGAGAATAAAAATGGAGTGTCTTCATATTGTAAGAGAATTATTAACGACTTGAGAAGTCAGCCTGGTACTAAAAGGTTAAAAGGTCTTCTAAGTAAAATTCCTGAGACAAACCTGATTTTTAAAAGCAGGGATCAAAATTAAGATTTCACTGAGTGAAATTGTCACTGATGCTGATTCTCAGCCAAGATTATGTATATGTCTGATACACGCACACGTGTGTTTTCACTTGGTCAGCAGAGAGTTTGAATTTCTTATGGAGACCACCAACTTTGCTGGACATGTTTCAGTTCTGGGAAGAAAAAAAAAAAAAAAGAAATTAAAATTGAGAGAAACTCATTTAACTCATTCTTGACACAGAAACAGGAACATCATAGTGATGAAGGCCAGCGTCTATCCCCAGACACAAATATCCAATAACATTACAACAGGTGTAGCTGCAGGGAGAGTTTAGCAGAGGCTTTAATTAGTCTAACTACTGTTTTAAAGAGACAAATTTGATAAGGAGACAGGTATCACACTGCACAAATCCCTGCATAATCTTACAGCTGCCAGCAGCAAATGGGCATCACTGAAAATTCAGCCAAGCTACCGAGTTGCTCGTTCTCATTGGCCCAGGCTGCCAATTATCCCACACAATACTCCCACCTCTTCTAGAAGAGTTTCCTAAACCTCACTTGTTAATGAAAAGATTTAGATGAAGCTCTGATGACAACAGAGAAAGTCCAAGCATCACAAACTTTGGGGAAAACTCAGCTTCAAAAGAAAGGACACAGACTGGTCCGTGAGTCGGAGGTTTTGCAATGTAAAGGGGTCAAGATTCAGCATCTTGTTTCCAACAAGGTAACAAAAAACCTGTGGGTAACAATCCCACCTTTGGTTCCAGCAGGATTTTAATTTGTACTTGACCAAAATTCCATTGTAATTCATTAACTTCTGTAGGAGTGGTAGGGGAATGAAATAAAAGAAGGGCTGATAGATAGTGTTGCCTTGATGGGTTCCGCTTGGTTGGTAACACCAAGTGGCAGAATGAGAACAATTTTTAAGATATGATTAAATATAAATTTTATCAAAGGAGCAGTAAAACATTATAGCTTTAGGCTTTTTAAATTCTGTACACATTCTAGGATTCCAAAAATAAAGCTCCATCTTCTTAAAATTGAATGTCTGCCTTGTATCATTCAAGAAAACCCTCATCGGAGCTACGCGGTGCTTTTATCTGCAGGACCAGCCCAGGAGGGTTTGGAAAGGCGACAGGTTGGCCAGAGGGTGTGTGCACTTCTACACAGATTACGAAGCTCCACCTTTATGCCTGGAGTCCTTCATATTTATCTTCCTCCTCTGAAGTGTGACCTGCTCACAATGCAGACTGTGCCACCACTTGGACGGAGCTCAAAGTCAAACCAGTGTGTTATTGCAGTAGAATGAGAAGTAAGAGGAGCCTGCCTAGCCTGGCATGGGCACACAGCCTTCCTCCTACATTCAGCTGTCACTCTCCAGGTCTCACATTGGGTTGGGTGAAAACCAAGGATTTAGGACTTCACAAGCAGCTTCTGCCAAGCAAAGCACTCTCTCATATCAGACTTTAATTTCTGGAGCTGCACAACCCTCATCCGATGCTTTTAAGTGCCATTAAGATTCAAATAGCAAAAGACCATCCTTGCTGGGTACCCAGGTGCCCTGGGTTGGGTTACTGATCACCAGCAGCTGCTGGCCCAGGAAACTGGGAGGAGCTGCTGCTGGGAGGGACCACACCTGGGATAAACAACCAAACCAGCCAATGGGATGTTCAATACCCCATGTGTCACATCCCTATATAAGGGAGGGGCTGGCCTAGGGCAGGGCTGTTTGTTTTCAATGTGTTTCAGTGTGGCTGGAGCAGGGAAAGTTGGCGTCTGTGACACGGTTAGTGCCTCCCTAGCTTCTGTTACTCACTTGATCTATGATTTTATTAGTACTGTTGTTTTTTTCCTTTGTGTTGTTCCATTAAGCTGTCCTTTTTCTCAATCCCCCTGGGGTCTCACCTTTTTTCTTTCCATCCCACAGGTGGAGGTGGCAGGGGAAGTGGTGGGTGAGAGGCTGTGGGGTGTTTAGCTGCTGGCAGCAGTTAAACCACAGCACAGGGTTAGAGGATCCTTCCCTCACACAGCACATTCAAACTAATTCAAAGGAAGAATTTCACCTCAGCTCAGTTCCCTCTCTGAGACAGGATCCTTCTAGAGCGCTTCTCTGTTGTCCCTAAAAACTTTAAAGCAAATGCTCCTCTACCCAATTTTGGGTACTGATTAGACTTCTCACCATGAGCATAGATAATTATTAAAGATTATTTGTTTACCTCTCACCCTTACTTAGTAAAGAGAGCATCAATAATTGCACAGAGAAGTGAAATCAGCCAGCTATTGAATTATTTTCTTTGGATGCTTTTGGAAACAGTTGTGCAGTAGGGGTTTCCTAACAACAGCAATAGACCTATGAGAGAGAGATCATCTTCGTTTAAGTCACTGTGCATCCTTTAGCTATGAAAAAAATACCCATATTAATTAGTTTCCTGCTGTAATTTCAATGCAAAAAATATTCTGAAAAAGAAAATAAGGAGCAAAGCTCTGCACTATTTACAAGTACCAAAACTAGGAATAAATATTCAACATGGCCTTTTTAAGTCAAATGCCCAGCCAGTTTTGAATAATAAAGCAGGACAAAGTCATTTACAGAGAAAAAGCTAATGATTTCTGTATTTTGCTGCTGGTAAAGAATTGAAGGGTAGCTGATTTGAATCTTCCTTCAATCTCCCATCAATAAAACAGAGACAAGGCAGATTCGAAAGCTGATCTGGGAGAGTCATGTTTTTATAATTGCTTTTTACCCTCAGGCGTTTGAAATCCAGAGGGTCACGAGTGCCTGTGTTAGTGCTCAAGGAGGCCAAGAGGCCCAGTCAAAACCCTGAGACACAAATTAATTTGTTTGTGGTTCTCATGTCTAATTTGGGGAAAGAGAAAACTCTTTGCCACTTTCCAGTGTTATAATCTAATTAAAGGGAGAGGCATGTGAAATATTTATGCAACCTTTAGGAAAAAAAAGAGGGAAAAAAAAAATTTCTTTTTTTTTTTTCTCAGCCTCATTTGGGAAATTTTCTGAAATATGGGAACAGAACAATTTATAAAACAAATATAGAAAAGCTGTTGACAAACCGTTTGTTTGTAGAAATTATTTGTTAAATTACAGAATAGGTTAAGCTAGACATTCTTGTTTTGAACTGGGAAGCTCACAAACTGGCACAGAAGCAAACTGAGGCTTCTCGCCAGCGCATCCACAATACAGCCAACATGATGTTGGAAAAGAAGCATTATGAGCATAACTCTGCCTAGAAAACATTTAAATTATGCTGTATTAAGGAGATATAAGAAAGGAAAGTGCTATCAAGGGATAAGCTTCATGGAAAAACAATTCAAGTTGCTCAATATTTTGTGTTCTCCAAGTGACATGCCTTTCCCAAGCAGTGCTCCAGTACAGTGTCAATCTGATTTATAGACCCAAAACCCAGAGTGTCTTCCCTACATGTAACAGGGTTGTTGTACATTGCATGGAGATGTTTATGTGTATTTTCCCATCACATCTGAATACAGAACTCCAGCCCCAGTCGATTCACTGCTACAAACTTAAAGTGCTTTCACAGAGCATTGTACATAAAAATCATAGAATCTTTCTTTTTGCAAGAGACCTTAAAGTCCAACCATTAACTCAGC
>VWZY01002402.1:4573-20769 GCA_013399075.1 Chloroceryle aenea
AGGAGAGGGGAGGAGAGGAGATGAGAGGAGGGGAGGGGAGGGGAGGGGAGGGGAGAAAAGGAACTGTTGATGAAACAGGTGATCTCTATGTTTTAGAGCATCTTACCAAGTCAGGAGGTGATTTTACATGACACTGATAAAAAGGTATGTACTGTAAAAAGTGCTTTAATCAACAGGTTATGTGATATCAGAAACTGTTATGTAAGTTGCTGAAGAATATAGATCCTTATTTCTGTGAAGCTTCTTATACCATTGCTTCTACATAAAAATAAAAACTTAAGATAGATCAATACTTCAAAACCTTGCATGTCATTGAATAGACATCTAGAAATTAAAAAATAATTCAGTTTTAAAACATTTACCCATATTTGTCAGTGCATTCTTCCCTGTTTCTCAAGAATATAAAACATTAATTTCTTCAAGATTTCACTGAATATATTCTAGAGATATTTTTGGGATGCTCTACTGATTACATATTATTTCTGGACATTCAAGATATGGCAAAAGTGGATGAGACGAAAGATTTTGCACATGCCTTGAAAAAAACCCTCAGGATATATTTGGTTTTCATGCAATTTATTTTGGACAAGCCTGATGGATTCTTTCATACCAAGTCAGGCATGCCAGTATTTGTTTTGGCATCTAAACTTTACTGTTGCAGATCAGATTATAGCTTTTAAAGGATCAAACACTGTCAGATGGCATAGATGAACATTTCATCAAAAGCAGTTGTTCAGGAAAATCTGACACGAGGCAGAGTGATTTGAAATTCAAAAGATGCACACTGCTCCAACTACCATGTTCTAGTGGTGTAGAATGCAACATACCTGTAACATCAGAAAACATTTCTTCTTCATGTTTTCACTACTTTGACTCACCTGGAATAATAATGGATAAGCTTATCATTGCTATGTCTTTTCACCCTGTACCACAGACCTGACACTGCAGGCAGTGAACTTCTATGATCTGTTTCCATAAGAAGCTGTGTGTGCAGACAGTATCAGCAGGTTTAAAATGACAGAAAATTAATGGACAAGAAGCCAGTATATAGATGCTAAATAGAATGGGCAGAGATGTCCCTCTAACAACAATAATGAAATACTGTAGTTGTGGCAGTACAGGGTGTATGGACTGCAGATACTGATTAGGCATTATCTGAGAAGCATCTCCTTTTGCCACGGTCAGACACAGAACTTGGTCAGTTACAGCGGTGGGTCAGATACAGTAGAACCTTATATAGAGTTCATAAGCCAAAATTTGTTCCAGAATATCAAATAAAAATGTGTAATTATCACAATTATTATTGTGATAATACCTCTTCCATGACTAAAAGACTCAGAGCAGATGGCAAATTACATCAGAGTCCATTTTTGTACAAGGAAATAATAAATATGGGAGGGGAGGGCCTGAGACAAGGAACAATATGTAAGACATGCAAAAGTGGAGGCATACCCATTTTTTTTTCTCTTCTGGGCTGGGACTGAGTGACCCAGCTGATGTCAACCACATCATTACCTTGCATATATTTGTGATTGTGTATTTTCCTTTTCCCTGGTGTCTCTACCTTCTGTTGCAGCTGAGTGATCTAACAAAGTAAATTTGACTTTTTAGGTGTAAGGCATTGGTAAATTTTCCTCTTGGACTAAATCAAATCTGTGTCTGTCTTACTTCTAGTACAGTTTCAACCAGGTAAAGTTATTTCCATTATACTGAAGTTTAGCACTGCCCTCTGAGATTATAAATAGCATTGCTGCACCTTATGGCTAGAGTTCAATGCAGATGAAAGAATAAAAAGACCAGCTCCCAAGGACATATGGATTCATCTGTACTGTTGGCTTCTGTACAAGGGAACAGCAAAAGGTCTGAAAAGAGAACCCTGTTTTGCCTTTACCCCTTTCCCTCATTAATTCACAAAGGAAAAGAAATAGTCGGAGTTGAAGGACTAATCCAAAAAATTTGGCTGTAAAATGCAGAACTTTATAACTGTCATTGCAGGAAGTTTAAAAGTCTGTTGTAAATGAATGCTGATGCTCTCTAGTACTTCCATAAGTGAAATTGCTGCCTACCTTTGAAAATCAACTTTGGGCTAGATAGCAACATATATAACGAACACCCACATACATCCAGATCTAACTGTGGGATGTGAGCTTTAAGCACTGATATTTAATAGAGAGATATTCTCAGTGTTGCAGATCATTTAAATATGCTATTTGTGTCTGCTGACCTTTACATCTTTTTTAACAAAAATATTATTTTTTTTTACTTTGCTTCTTAACAGAATTAGGACAACGAGCAAAGAGAGGGTTGGGTGTTGGCATTTTTTGGTGTTTTGTTTGTTTATTTGTGTTTGTTTGTTTTGTTTTATTTGTTTGATTGTTTGCTTTGTTTTCCTGCTTGTTTTTATGTATTGGAAACCATTCCAATAAAATAATTTGTAACACTTTTCACATTTAAGACCATTGAAAGTAATTTAATATAAAGTGCTCAAAATAATTTTATGTGTGGTGTAATAATGGCATTTGAATAAAATACATTTCCTGGAAAATCCAGTTTATTTTAAGTTATACTGCTTAACTGTTGCCAAATTCAATTATCAGAAAATAAAAGGCAACAGATTTTAACTTTTATTTGATTAAATTGTCTAATATAAGAAGAACCTTCACTGCACATAGCTTTTATTCTCCGACATAACTGGTGAATATTATAAAGTCAAAAAAATCTTCAAAATATTTCATTCAACAATGCTGATTCAATCTACTGAAGTCACATGGACAAAACTGAATCCATCAGTTCAAATCAATGCCAGCATTTTTGTCAAAGTTAATGAATGACACCATTTGTGACATTTTATGGGAATTAAATACCATGGCCCTGTTACTGAAAACTGCAGCTAAAAGTAGGACACTGAGAAAAAATAGCTTTAAAGGGGAAGTAGAGAGATCGAGTTTTTTTAATAGTGCTTCATTTAACATGTATTTCTCTTTCCTTACAATAGTTGAAGGGTAAATCTGATGTAATCCCAACTGTATTTTAGACATCACAACTTGACGAAATTTAGCTTCAGCTATTCACAAGCCATACATATGCAACAAGCTTGGCTTTTTATATTTTCATTGTGCTGTCTTTTCATGACATTGTGCATAAAAATGACTGGATCTGACACAGGAAAACCAAGCGTACTTAAATCTTAAAAAACATATTCAGTGCTAGACAAAAACCAAAGTGAGAATTTAAAAAAAATTAGATAGAAAAATAATGAAGTTGGATTTCTTTCTTAACATAATTAATGGACTAAATCTTTTAATCAAGAAAAATTGTAGGACCCTGTTTGCCTGTAAATAACTCTTACAGTGAAACTATAAGAGTAAAAAGCTTTATGCAATTTTTGGCACTTCTCTTCTTTTTTAACCTTCTCAAGCTTAGTAACATGATTTTAGGAGTATACTAGTGTAACCTGTCTCGAGCCAGCCACATGATTCTATTCACAGGCCTGCCTCAGACAGTTTTTAGCTTTATAGCTTCTGAGGTATTTTGAAATACATTTTGTTGGATATAAGGTAAAAATAAAATAAAAAAAAAATATACAGAAATATACAGAATGTATCTCTACTCTTTCTTCATCACTTTTTTTTCTGACAGTTGATAAAAATGATTTCTTCTGTTAAGTATTTCATGTCAGTTTGCCTTAGTCTTTAATAAAATGACTGATGCAAACACAAAAACATACACACAGAAATTAAAAAAAAAAAAAACGTGGAGATAACCGTATTTATTTTTTTTTTAGGAGAAGGAAACCAAAAACAAACCTAAATGTACAATTATCTAACAACAGTTCTACAAAATGTGCACTTAAAATTCAGAGCATCCATTCTCATAAAGTCTTCATTTACTTCAGTAATCTCTCCATACTTGGGCTGCTAATAAACAAGTCCAGAAGGCACCAGAAAGACTTTACCAAAGCAGGTGATCTGCTGCTTTAACAAAGGATTCCAGAGGAGTTTCTTATGTGGTTTCTTAAGTAAGAGATTCAGAGGACAGGGAGCTCATAGACAAGAACTAGAAAATGTGAGGATTTTGACTGTATAGGTGTGCAAGTTGGATAATGAAGACACTTTTGTAAATCACAAGGGAAAATTGTAGAGATTAACAGGTTAATCTGTTTTTAGAAAATTGTAGATGAAAGACCTTAATTCCCCTTGCTCAAATCACAGTAAATCAAATAAATACCATTTTAGATTAAAAACTCTTTTCAACTAATTAATAAAAGATACAAAATAACTTGCATACAGAACCAATTATGTGAAGGCAAGCATCCAACATCTGGCTATGTAGAATAATGAAAGTGACCATTATATCATTACATTTTCCTTTTACATAACTACAGTTAATTTTGTTATATCTGGTTTTAAACTGGATAATGGGACTATGTCTATATTTTTCTAAGTTCTGTCCTTTTTTTCACCATGAACCCAAATCTAACAAGAAAGAAACTTTAATGTTTGACTGAATATAAAAGTATGTCGACTGATAAAATAAGATAAACTGAAGTTACTAAGACACTTCAGAAGAAGACATAATCTCCAGAAGGATGTCAATTGTCTTGTCTTCCCCATGCTGCAGTTAGGCAGAGACCTCATGCTTTTTAAAATGTTATGTAGGATTTGGAGGATTTCCTATCCTCATGGTTAAACCTTCCAATATTCAAGAAAACAGAAATCTCCTACATCTAAGAAAAGATATTTAAACCAAAACTGTACATTGACTGATGCGTTCTGTAATATTTATACGGATAGTAATCACCTCAACTTTTGTATTCATTCATCTTCATATTATTTTCATTGTAAACATGCAAGCATTATCAATTTTAAAAATTATGAAAACCGATCTCACAACATGACAAGAGATAAATAGAACATATGTAAGAAGCAAACAGAGATGAATTCGAGAGAAGCTTGTTAAAAGCATCACAAAAGTAGATCACGAGCATAAAAATAGGATGAACAGAACTCTCATTACAACTCTTTCAGTCTTGCAAGCCCATAATGCTTCTGACTCGTCATTTAACACATGCATTGCAATTCAATAACTATGTCAAGCTTTTTTTTTTTTTTTTACTTTCTATTTTATCACTTAAAAGATATGGTATCACAAGTGGGAATATAACTGAGATGCTGATCAGATTTTGCCTTACTAAATGTACAAGTTAATATTTTGAAACTCACAGGTTAATGGTGAAAGACCTGTTACTTAGCAGAGCAGTTTATTTGCTACATGCATCTTGATAAGTCCTAATGAAAGAACAGATAATAGGTTTACTGAATTTCTTTGAATCATTACTGAAAAATGATGAAACAACACAGCTACATTTGTAAATTAATTTTAATTGCAAGTTCAAAATATCCCCTAGACTAGGATAATCTTGTTGGGGTTTTTTAAAACACAGAACTGTGTGGGGTTTTAAGGCTGTACAGGCACAACTGTTTAGTAGAAAATCAGAATAAATTGGGAATGAATCTGTAAAGAATGTCTCCCTCATAAGTGATGTAAGAAGTAAAATTTTTGGCATGAAAATAAATAGATGCCAATATGTACAATATGATGTGTCCATTTTACGGGTTCCCAAGAGAAGTGAGATGGCCAACATTTAAAGAGAGGAAACAGGAAGACACAGAGAAAAAGTGGATGAAAGTCTGCAGGAATGAATAAGCCTGCAAAGCAACTGATTTTCATGATACTTGAGTTCCCTATGATTAATATTCTCATGGATAACTTCATGGCCCATCAATGAAGATCACTAGACTAGCACTGCTGATTTTCATCTGGCCCTTCAGTTACCTGTGTTCAGCACACTGTTCTTTCATTACCTACATCACTGCCATAGAAAGAAATATCCTATTGGAAAACTTTGCTATGAAATCAACTTTCCCTTTGCCAATATGAATTATAACAGTATTCTGTTCAGGGGATTTGGTAGCCATGAAATAATAAAGAACACTAGGGGAAAGGAATCAAAACTGAGAATGATTAAATAAACTAGTAAAGAAGTAACTAGTGAAAGTGAAAAGCAACACACCTTGAAAAAAAAACAGAAATATGCAAATTAAGTAATTGAGAGAGGACATTAAAAAATCAATACAAAACAAAACATTTAAATTTCTCTTGAATGGTCTTCCAAATAAGCTGCCTTGATATTTCCAAGTCTAAGGCAGACATTCTTACTCTTCTGGGCAATAAAATAATATTTTCAGTTATTCTTCTGTAGAAATTCTTCTGCAAATCATATTAGTAAAACCTTTTATATACAGTGTTAGAGTTATTAAGATAAATTGTCTTACTGACTCCTCTAGACTTAATTCAGTAGAATTTGTAAGTTTTGTTTTTCTTTTTAACATCCCTTGCCCTACAGATGAATGACTTTTGGATGCAACATATCTGACTACATACTCATCCATCTACATAAGTTAATTACATGATTGAATTTACTGGCAGCATTGTTTTGTTTACCGTACAGACATACAGAACTGTGTTCATTATCACATATTAATTTAATACTACAAAAGTAGTCCAGAGACTACTTTTAAGCAAGATTTGAATACCACTAGAAAAAACACTTAAAAAATAATGGCCCTGTGTGTACAGCAAGGTAAAGATGACCATGGAAGAGAATGAATAATGTTTCCTGACAACAATAAATCCACCTCCTGAGAATTTACTCATACTTGCTGTGAAAGTAACTATCTGATTTATAGTCAGACTTTCACAACATTTGCAAATTTCATTTTTATCTCCATTCCTTTCTAACACACCATATATATCCTTGGACATATCAGAACACTTAATCGTTCTGTTAGATAAGCATTTTGAGTTTTATGCAGCTGTACAACAATATGATTGCATTTTTATATAATGTGACAGTAAAAGTATTGAAAGAAAATGTATAACACAAAAATATAAAGTAAAATGACAAGCGCCTCAAACAAGTAACTAAGTTCATATTCTGCTAATCATCTTCAGTATTTCTGTGTACTATCACAGCTGTGATTTTTTTCTTAATTGCTGAATTCATATTCCTGATATGATACATCTTTAATGCTCTTCCAATGCAAAAACAGTGCCAAGTATTTGTTTGAACCAAAGTATACATATTAAATGCTAATTTAAGCTACCAAATTTTCAACATTTTTTCCAAATCAATTATCTTTTTAGCCCTTATCAATAAGTAGGTACTACACTGAAGCAAAATACTTAAATTTTCTTCAGCATACAAATGCCATCTTCAGGATACAGATGGAATATATCCTCTGTTGGCAAAATAACAGCCTCTAGCAAAAGCCATTTCTGTACTGTGAATTAACAGGTAAAGATTCCCTAATTTTTTTCCCCCCTTCTCACTGATTGGAATACTCCATCAATACTCTTAAGTATTCTCTCTAAACACTGTAAGAAAATAAGTGCATTTATGTATGGAAAATCACAGGTTTAAACCTGCTTTCACTAGAGGAATCCATGTACCCTTATTCAAACCATTTGGGGAAAAAAACAATCCATACCAAATGGATTTCTTTTTCAGTTGGAATTATAAGAGCTTTGCATTTTTATAGGTAAGGTGGGACTATTTCAGCAGGCTGGTGTAAAAAAGACATCCTAGTTTCTTAAAAACTTAAACTTAACAGATAACTTAAAAGAGTCAGTATCACTCATTGAAGATAATTTCACTGGTTGGTTAATAATTTTTAGGAAAAAAAAAGTCTAAAGAGATGAGGCTTTATAACACCATTCTGACACTTGTGTAACAGTTTAACTATAGAAAAACAACACTTAAAATTTCAGTGCAACATATATAGCATTGCATTCATGATATTAGCATGGATGTTTGCCAAATCAGAGAATCAGTTATTTTGGGGAGTGCAGAAAAGAACCATTAAGTTCCTAGAATATTAATGACTGAGAAAAAAATAACAGAAGCTACAGTGAAGTAATTCATTGTACAATCTCTATATATGAAAACCTGTCATGGTTGCATTTAAACATTCATAAAATAGGACATACATCCTGTATTTCTAGCACTGCCTTGTCTTCAGCTCCATGCCCTGGTCTTCTTAACCCTGTACTCCCTTTGTCGTTTTTTTCCTGCAGCCTCCTTCCTTCCCCATATTTGAAGATCTTTTAATGAAAAATCTATGTTTGCCATTTCCTTCTTTAGCTGGTTGAAAGAAAATGGAATAAGGACAGAAGACCTGTCCTTACAACTTTTACAGAAGGTTTTACCTTGGTACTAGGTTTGATGTCTGGGGTCCACTTTACTCTCCAAGGGTACAGCTATCAGTAGGAAGGAGGTTTCAGGTACACAGTAATTTTCTATCTTTCTATTCATTCTCAAATGCACAAGAAAAACAAAATAATGCATGCTGCCATTACTACACTGCCTTTAAATTATGGAAGCAGTATCAGTGCTCGGGGGAATAGCTATTTTAAAATGTTAGCATAAAAAAAAAAAGTCCAAATTATTGTGGATGGTAGGTTGAGAAGTTTGATTTAAAGTCAGTAACAATTTTGGAAGCCAGTGTAGGGAAACACTGAATTTTGACCTTCACTAATGCTACACAACACACTGCATAATACAAATATAGATGGAAAAAATTGCCACACTTGCAAGCTTTCTAAGGAAGAAATATAGTCTGGAAGCTATTTTCTCAAAAGGGTTACAGAGTTTGGCAAAAATGTGAATAAAGTAAGGAAAGGGAGACTTGCAAGATTGGTACAATGGCTCTGTAGAGAAAATTTACTGTAAAGTAGAAACAACTTTGAATGGTCGATTTACCTGGTGTTTCCAGGTAACTGGCAGTGAGAAAGCTGCTGAATATCAGTATCAATAAAAAGGAAAGTGCTTCAAATCACACACTTGCCTCCCTAGTTGATTCATCTCTCCAACTTCTACACTGTCATTAGAGGGCAGGTAGCCTCTGTTACATTCCCTCTCCCTTTCATGTGTTCTGAAACAGAAATAGAAACATTTCTTTACTGGGTGACTCAAGTCCTTAGTAGCTACAAAGTATTGTGATACCTGCTAATGGAATGTAGCACGGCAATATAAAGTGTTGTTATAATGGGAAATGCATTATGGTCTTCACATTCATACACTTTTGTATGTGTACTTTAGACAGACAATTTTGAAAACTAGTCCATTGTGTAGACTAGTGAGCTGCTGTTCATGTTTCAACAAAACTGGCAGAACAATATCTACCTAAGTTTAATAACTCTCAAAATGCAGTTACGAAAACAGAGTCAAATATTTCATTCAATTTTGTCATAGCTTCTAAATACTTTATTCTATTTCATAAACAATTCCAGCTTTCTAATAGAGCTTCAGATGTCATAGACACAATCACCAATTTTTACAGTAACTGATTCTCTGTTAGGAAATATTTGCTATGCATTTTTATGAGTGAACATTTTAAGGAAGAGGGGAGTCAAATCCACAACCAAATTTGAAATGCTTTATCTTGACAATAACAACCAAATTAACTACCACATTTAATCAGTAAAGAGGAGGGGAAAAACCAACCAACCAACCAACCAAAACTCTGGTAAATGTTTTATGTGAAATCCATAGTATAAATACAACAGGATGAGGGCTAACTTCAAAGCAAGAAAAAATGCTATTTCAAACAAAATTACACCAAGAACAGTTTTGCTTAAATTAAGAAAAATATTACCATTGTGCAATTTAGATGCAAGGGCATCTTTGTTATTAATTTAAAATGAAGATACAATTAAAAGATTGTATGTTTTCCTCACATTGGGAAAAAGTGTTTTCTATTGTAAGGGCAGCAGAAAAGAATTACTGAAATTTTCTAGTCATACCAATATAATTGCCTGAAACTCCTCTACAGATAAGCACAGTAATAATAAGGAATTTTCAGATGGTTTGTTTGAAGCCAACATTGCCATTGGAATTATACATTTCTATAGTTAATAGCTGTGGACATTAGTGTGTTTTCAACTTATCACCAACTTAGACTGTTTTTAGCTGAAGATGTAACAGTTGTCTTTTTCAATGAATGTTTTCTAGATGGTTCACCCTAACCTAATGAATAAAATCTTCTCAAAATATTACACAGTTGAATTTACTGGATGCAATGGTTCCATTTCATTGCATGTTTCTTCCAAATATTCAGTTTTTTTTCGGAGGCAGTATTTAATTCACTGCCTTAATAGTCACTGAGCACATTGAAGTAAATAACAAAATAGGCATGATAAAACACTGCTGGCATATCCTTATGTGGCAAATAATGCAATTGTAGACAAAAGGTATCCATGTCCACTCATAATTACCTAGGTTTGTAGAAGAATTACTCAATAATTTCCTAACTAGTTTAGCTGACACAATAAAAAGTTTGCATAGGAAACCTTTGTAACACTAATTCTGCATTTTTATTCAACAGTAAAGAAAGAAAAGATGAGCACTTCCAATAGGGCTAATGTAAAATTTACTTTAAAAAAATCCCTTTCAAATTTCCAATTTGCACCTTATCTCAAACCAAAACAGAACAAAACAGAACAAACCAAACCAAACAAAAAAAAAACCCACAGCAAACCAAACCAACCAACAAAAACAGCAAAGAACTGGAAATAAAATCAGAAAACAAAGTGGTCATACTGTTCCCTCACTATGGTGTTTATCAAAAACCTTTTAAGATTGTACTCAATATATAGACAACATTTTAATTAAAATTATAGCAAATATTCAGACCAATGTAATAGAAGACTATAGTATTTCAATATTCTAAGCTACATTGTTCCTTCAGATGTTGGTGAATCTTTTCCAAATAAAAAAATAAAGATTTTTATTGATTTCTAAAATGTAGTTTTGAGAGTTGAATTTTCTATATGATATTGTGACCACTACCCCACCTAGTAGTTTCATCCTCAGAGACATTTTAATCAAGATCTAGCTTCATAGACTGATGCCTCGCTTAAGTATCTTCTACAAAAATGTTATCCAGCTTCTATGTCTGCTGCATGACAGCCTTTTCAGCACATGAATAAAGTCCAGATCAGCAAAACAATAATGTTCAACATGATGCTTAGGGACATGGTTTAGTGGTGGACTTGGTAGTGTTAGGTTAATGGTTAAACTCAATGATCCTAAGAGCTTTTTCCAAACTCAGTGATTCTCTGTTTCCATCAGTTCTCTGTCATCTTATTGTATTTTTAGTACATGAATTATTTGTGTAGTTGTTTAATTTCTTTTTACTTTTTGGTAAACTATGCTTATTTTCTGAAGAAATCCTACTTAAGCTCTTCTAGAACACTATGTAAAAGAAATAAATAATACAAGATCATTTAATATAGGTATTTCACAGAATTTTGCCAAGGTTCAAAGACTACTTAAATAACAGTTATATTGCATTAAAGTGCAGTAGCATGTGAACAGATTAATTTTAATACAACTAGGTCTCACTCACCATTGCTTAACTGTACAGCACCTTCTACTAAAAAAGTCCACCTCAGCTAGCTCAGGACACTCAGAAATAACAGCTTCTCTGCGTGGCTTAACCTTGCTAATTTATTAATCATTTTTCCAGCTATTTCCTCCTCCAAAATATCCTCCTTTCATTAAGGTTCCAAGTGGCAAGCATCTAGCTCTGTACACTAAGAGAAACTGGAAAAATAATTGTATAAATTTGACAATGTCTCAGGTCCAAGGATGCTTCTTTGTTTAGAATCAGAAGAGGAAATATAGAGCAGCAAGAATTATTCACACATTTAATATAAAAAGAGGCCCAAGAAAGTAAAAAGGCCAGACATTTTAACTAAACGAGCTGGAACACACAGTTTATTTCCACAGGATAGTTAGCAGCTTCTAGTGAAAAGTAAAACACTGCTGTGTATGAGGGAAAAGAAGGGCTATGTAACACCACCAGTATCTATAACAATTCTATATTTAGAGTAAATTTGGTTCCCACTTACAGTATTGTGAAAAATAATTGCATTTAAAATCCAGCCTTCAAAGCAACACTTCCCAATTTTCAGGTAACAATAACATTCTAAAATCAAAACCTGCTTTTAAAAAAAGTAGTCAATTTATCAGCATAACACCAGAAAGAAAACAAGTTAAAAAAAGTTGGATACATGATACAAATAGTTTGAATACTTCCTAACTTGGGTTTAGCTTGAAGATACTGACCAGTACTAGGTGACTGCCCACATGCTAATATTGAGAACAGAACATAGATCTTAGACGAATTCCATAGATAAATGACACTATTCTGAACTGTTCTGCTAATAACAGCCTTTTCAGCCCAAACAAAATTGTCAAAATATGACAATGTAAATGAATGGAAATTATTTGGAAAACAGATATTATTTTTGTGAAAATACCAGGTTTTAATTCCTTAATTTTAGTATCTTGCTGACCATAGTACAAAAGCTGATATATCTCTGTGGAATTACAAACAGGCTCAAAATTCACTTCTCTAGACATTCAGAGTGAACACATTTGTAATCATGCTCTAAAAGAATAGTTATAGGGCTTTTGGGGTGACTGTAAATCTCTGTTCATCAGCTTTCAAAACGCTGTGCTGCTTCTCTAAAGAATTTTCATGTGAGCCATCCATTTCTTTCTTATTTTGGTTATTTTTTCATAAAGTAACTTTTTCAAGCTACATCTGCTTCTAATACATCTCTTTGTTGAAGTCTTTCTCTTTTAAGGACAGGTGAATGTGACAACTTACTTTGAAATAACTATTTAGAGTCCTTTACAACTCTTATTAAGACAGTGAATATCTACTAGAAGATTTAAAGTAGTGCCCCCAGAATGATATTTTGAAACGGGGCAGGATAAGTTCAGGTATATTAATATCCTGAAATACATGCAAGCAAAAATAAACAGCAGCCAGCCACAACTCCACTGAAGAATGCTCAACTGATAAAGATGCTATGCTTTGCAACAGCATTTTCTATGCTTTGCATACTGAAGCTCACAAAGTCCTGGAATGATTCAGTATAGGTGGAACCATAACTTCTGGACATGAACAGTATTTTAAATATTTAAATTCTTAATTCATTTTCTTGCTAGAAAATCTATTGGTTAGTTTAATGACACTTGCACTGATGAACAAGAGTTGTCATTATTAAAGTCCCCAAACCACATTCTGGAATTCCATTTCCTTGCAGTCTGAATCTATTTGTAATAAAAGTATTTAAATTATATGAATTAAATGTGATTCTACTTGAGAGTACTTTTAAAATTAATACCAGGGTCTGTGGATTTTACAGAATGGACAAATATTGCTCTAAGATCAGAAATGTTTGTCTCAGGGAAAAAAATACAACATACCCTAACCTGTCACACAAAACCTCGTAGACGTTTTTGAAATCAGGTATAAACACAACACACTGATACCCCCAGTGATGAACACCATTGAACAGACTGGTGTTGGAAAATTAAGAATAATGTCANGGATATTTAATATTTTCAGTTTGCCACTTTACAATTAAGAGACTGTTGAGTCACACTACTAGTCACATTGTATCACATTTCCTGAGACCAAAAAGAAACCCCACCCCTAAACCTGTTACTTTTCAATAGAACATGACATATTACTGAAGGTACAGCTGAAATATTTACGATGTAATTTTCATTATATGTCAGTAAAAACTGAAGAATAATTGCTAGTCACAGTGTCCACTGATCAGTTATATACTATGTATTTCACATCAGAATTTGCTGCTCATGTAATTCCTTTACAACTTAAATTGCTGCTGAAAGTACTCATCCACATTAAGAAGTGATCATTAATGCCTGCATGAATACAGAAGCTTTTTTCATGACCATAGACTTTATTATCAAAATTCCTACAGGAGCATATGTTTTGGCTAGCTGGTCACTGCAAATAGTAGTACAATTAAGTAAGATGCCATCAGTCCAACTTAATTGCTGAAGTCTCTCCACTCCCATCTACTCTGTTCCTGAAATCAATATAGCTAAATGAGTCTCTTGTTATTCTTTGATGACTTTTTTATTTTCTTTATAAAGCCTGCTGCCTTACCCTGATAACACATATGACTTGTGAAGCTAGATTCTTGTAGCAATTAAGCAGTCTAGCATTTAGTATCCTATACGTATGAAATTATGCTATTTCTAACTTGAAGTTGGAGACAAATATAACAAATTGCCACACCAGAGAACAAAAATTAAAAACACATATTAAAATATGAACAATTAAATTATAATACAGGACAGACAGAATTTTAATATTTGCCTACTAACTGACTTCAATATATGTCTGCACCCTTATTTCCTACACCTGCAATCGATTGTACCACATCTGTGCTATGCCATTCACATTAGAATAGGAAACTTTTTCTGAATCTATGGTACAAAATTACCATAATTTCTGCACATTGTGCCCTAAAGACATTTCTACCTTTTGGAATATTCTATATGCAGTTCACAGAAATCTAAAGGGAACATGACAAATAAAAAAGACTGTCTCCCTGATAGATTTAGTGGATCCATTTAATTGCAATTTAATCCCGAATTCACAAGGGATTGTTTAAATTATAGAGTTCAGGGATTTCAGGCTTTTTGTTTCATTTCAGATTATTTTTTTAAATGCTGCCTTGTGCACTGTTCGGTACATTCAGTTGCAAAAATCCACCCTCAGCATGTTTAAGAAAATACATTTCACTTGGACCAATTCAGTGTCTTAAATTAGTTTCTCGACATAACAGTGGCTCAGCTTTTCATCTGGAGTGGGGTATATATCCTCTTATGACAGCACTAAAAGGTTGTTCTGTCTCTTCCCCTGTCAAAACTCTATTCATCTGGAGCCCCAAAATACAGGAATTATATGAGTAACTGAATTATATGCGCAGGTATGCTTTTGTTTGGCCAAATTTTACACTTTCTGTGGGCATAGACTGAGTCAGCTTCAGAAGAGACAGGAGATTGCTCACAGAAAGTCAAAGGTGTTTGTGTTATGACTTAACTTCTCCTATGATAATTTTAAAGGACCAAGGAAAGGGAGTGAAGAGAGCCATTCAAGAGTGCTGGTAATAGAAAAGTGCTGGTAAACAAAATTGAAGCAATTAAGAAGACTCACAAAACGATCCAATATTGTACAAGTAATAGAGTGAAAAAATGCTAAATGAAATTCACTGTCCCTACACACAGAAAAAGTATATGAGAGAAGACAATGCACGTGTATAGCCATAGTCATGGATTTTATGTGGTATATAATCACACAAGGATTATTTGAGCAACAGTTTGTGAAAGTGTGCTCAGGATTTGTTGATAGCAGACCAAATGGAAGACAATTACATAGTACCTTGAAAAACTTATGTAGTTCAGGTACTCCCCACTACTGAACACCATAGAGCAGAATCTAAAGGTGGCAATCATAATGAAAGGTACAAAACAACTTCAGTGAATCTTTGTCACAGCCCTCATACAAAATTCTCTTACAGATTTCTAGTATTATTCATCTTGAAAATAAGAAAACAGAAGGCTGATGTGACAAAATGCAATTAACTTATGAGTAACAAGGAGCAGTAAAATGGGAGTAATTATTGACTGTAGTTTGTTACTCAGTAATTGAAGGTTCTCTATCAAGTTATGAAGAATAATCCCAGTATAGCAACAAATAACCTTTTCCATGCTACATGTTATGCAATTGTGGAGTTCTTCTCTGTGCCACTATATACTTTTCTCATTTCTTATGTCATCTCACCTAAGCATCTTTTATTTGCAACTGTGAAAGACAGATTCCTAGCATAAATGTACTTGGGATCTGTTGAGAATTCCTCATTTTCATGTTTACTACTATTTGACCCTACACAGAATAAAGGAATTTGAAATAGGAAGATAAAAGAATCTGATTTAAGCCTTAGACAAACCTGCCTGCCATTATAACTTAGAAAATGTGTGAAAGGAATTATTAATACAAGGAAAAGTAAGATTTTAGAGCTTTTACACTATGTTATGTTTTCTGGAAAAAAACCTTCATACTGTCAGGTGTTTCAAACATCCTAACAGAGACAACTCCTGCTGTGCTCCAGTAATCTGGAAATGGAACAGAATAACTAATGTTTCACTATATTTTTGTGACATTTTATACTCTTCATAAGTTTCCTCAAGAGAATTTTAAAGGAAAAAAAAAAAAAGAGTAGCAGTAAGAAAATGGCATTGG
>VWZY01002403.1:16353-28134 GCA_013399075.1 Chloroceryle aenea
CTGGGAGAAGAGCCCGACCCCCACCCAACTACAACCTCCCTTCAGGTCACTGTAGAGGGATGAGGTGCCCCCTGAGTCTCCTCTTCTGCAGGCTGAACACCCCCAGCTCCCTCAGCCTCTCCTCACAAGACTTTCCCTCCAGTCCCTTCCCCAGGCTCATCGCTCTCCTCTCAACCCCTGCAGCACCTCCAGATCCTCTGGGAGTGAGGGGCCCAGAGCTGCACTCTGTACTGGAGGTGAGGCCTCACCAGTGCCCAGTACAGGGGCAGAATCCCACCCCAGTCCTGCTGGCCACACCATTCCTGATCCAGGCCAAGGTGCCCTTGGCCTTCCAGGCCACCTGGGCACACTGCTGGCTCCGGTTCAGCCAGTAACCAACCAGCACTCCCAGGTCACCAGACCAGAGCTCACCAGACAGAGCTGGTGTTTGGAAGCACACTGGGGAAAGGCAGGCAAGGCCGCTCCCCTCGGGTGCTTACGGCAGCGGTTCTGTTCCCATAGCCACCTGCTGCGAGGAGGCTGGGTCTGTATCTAACAGCAGCCCACAGCTTTCCCCAGCAGCTTGTAAAACCACAGGCTCCAAACACGTACCATCTACCACCAAAGGCTGGGCTCTGAAAGCCAGTTTGGCATCTTGAGAGAGATTAAAACCCCCACATCCTTTTCCCACCTTTAAAAATCAGCCTGTGCCCCCCCCTTGCCATGGAACAGGCTTCCCACTGTACACATCAGGTAACAGGCCAATCCTCCAGGCTCTCCCAGTCCTGGGGATGAGCACGGTGTGCTCCAACCTTCAAACCCACTGTGCAGAGCACAAATACAGAATCACAGACTAGTTTGGGTTGGAAGGGACCTCAAGGATCATCCAGTTCCAACCCCCCTGCCATGAGCCCACCAGAGCAGGTTGCTCCAAGCCTGTGGTCTGGACCCAAGGCTGATCCCACAAGAGCCCACGAGGGCTGCAGGCAGAGCAAGCTGCCTGCCTTCCCCAACGGGTTGTACTGGTAACGGCACACCACGATTAACTCGGCTGCTGAGCAGCCCCTGCAACTGCTACAGGGAACCAGGTCCCAGGGGAACTTTTACCTTCTGCAGCTCTTCAAAGGTCTCTTGGCAGCACTCACAGAATCCTCTCTTTTTCTTCGGTGCCATGACTGGTGTGGATCGGGGGCTCTTCTCCCCGTCACTGCACATCGGGCGGCCCTCAACACCCCTGCAAGGGAGCACCAAAGATCTTCCCTGCCCTTGCTGGGCAGCATCAGCAGGAACCCAGCTGCCTGCAGAAGGGCTGGGGAGGCCACTCTACTCTACAGCTCTCGAACCCAGAGCAGGGCTCCTTCCAGTCCATCCAGAAGCCAAGCGGTTCTCTGGATCCCAGGACCCAGCTGGGCAGCTGGTGGCAGAGGAGCTGGGTTAAAAGACTTGCACAGCAGGAGCTACAACCCACCTGGCTCTGCAGGAATTCGAGAGGCTCTTCAGAGGTTCAAATGGGCTAGAGCTTTTTGGTGCCAGGAAGTTCAGGGTGGGAAAGCTTTTGAACTGTTGATGGAAGGGTCGGAATTGCCTGAAAGCAGAAGATCAGGACATCAGACTCCTGGCAGCAGGAGCATGGTTAGAGAGCTGACCCTCCCTCAGAGGGGCTCAGGGTGCTGGGATACCAGCCATCGCTGTCCTGTCATTTGGCTGTTCCAGAGGCTTCCCATCTTTCACTGGAAGTACTAAACCTGATTCCAGTAAGGGCACGAGTGGGGGGATGTTTTGGACAGAAGACAGGTTGCCTGCTCAGCTAAAACCCACCCTTTGCCCCTGAGGCACATCAGCAACAGCCTGTATGTATTTTCAGCTACACAGCAGCATGGGAAAGTTTTTGATCCCAGACAATCTCTCTCCTCACACTTGAAGGCAGCAGTAAAGCCTAGTGTTTGACTCTAGAGCTGCCTTAAACGTTGTCTTCGGAATAATTAATCGGGGCTCCGGATACCGTTAGAGTTACAGAGCTGTTAGAAACACCACACAGATCAGATCCCCTTGTGCTGGGTGCTCTAATCAAGTTACAGGCCCTGACCTCATGGGTTTCAATCTCTTCCCTCATTTCAGGGGCTCGAGCAGATTAAGTGACCTGCCGAGGATCACAAACAGCATCCCAGCAAGGAACTGAACTCTGTTGTCAAGTCTCATTTAACACCTTCTTTTCCCCTCTGACATACGACCCACCCAGAGTGGTTGTCTCGACTCCATTCACCTCCCTCTAGGAGAGGGTCAACTTCCCGGTGTGTAAGGGAGTCTGCAGAGAAGCCACGCGCTGCCTCGGGCACGGAACAGTCACTGCGGACAAAGCTGTGAAGGACTCGTCCCCGGGAGCCCCCGAGTGTGTGATATTTAAAGGTGTGATATTTATAAAGATCTCATTTACCTGCTCTGGTCTTCAACCTTCAGAAAAGGGGGCTTCAATTTTCCTGCTAGAAAGAAAGCTGGTTAGCAGCTGCCCTGGCCAAATTCCTACTTGTTCATTCATTCCCCAGCAGAGCTGGGCTACAGAGCCAACTCATGGGTACTTGTGACCCCTGTGAGTGCCAAGCGATGGCTCAGCATGGCCAGAACAGCCCTTTGGGTGATCTACAACTACCCCCGTCTCCAGGGGGTTCAGCAGGGTGAGCACACCCTACAGGCCGCCCAGCCGTGGGCCGTTGCCACCTCTGGAGGTGCTAAACCCCTTGCATCTTTAACATCTACTCATTGCCAGCCAGTGGCCTAACCCCAAGCCTCCAACTGCAATGTGAGTTCTAAAAACAGTCCTAAAAACACCCTCAGTGCAACAAGAAGAGTTCATAAGAGACAAATCGTGGCAGCAGCTGCACAGGCGAAGGGCTCGGCGTCAATCCTGCCAGCACCTTTTTCTCCCTCTGCACACCAGCCCAGAGCTCCGAACAGCTCAGGACAGGTCAAATCAAAGTGGCAAGAGCTGCTGGAGACAAACCAACAGGCTGCACAGCCAAGCCTGGCACGAGAGCACTCCTAAAGAGCAGCATCTGGCCTTTGCTTGGGCCCTGGGGAGGACAAATGGCAGCTCCACTTCCTACAGAGACAAAGTGCAGGAGCAGAAGAAAGCTTGGGCAGGGCGATGGGGAAAAGCTTTGTAGAGCCAGGCTGGGAGAAGAGGCTGCCAGGTCCCTCCTGCCCTGGCAGGTGTCCCCAGCTCTCCAGCGGTAACGTTACCCTCAGCCTGCAAACGCGAGCGCGGATCCGGTTAAGCAGCAAACGAACACCGAGGTACTGGCACAGGGCATCTGCCCAACCCTGAAACCAGACCTCTCGGGCCTCCCTTCCTGCCTCTGAAGGGCAAGGTGGTTTGTTTCCCTCTGCTCCTGGCACTTGGTGCTATTTTCTCCAAAGCAGTTTTAACCTTGTCCTCCAGAGAGGCCGATTCCACCTGCCCCAGCTCGCTCCTCGAGCCTCACCCTGAGCTGGCAGCAAATGTGCTGTAGTGTCACCAAAGTAGCTATTTAAACAGGAGCAGTTTCCCACATAAACGCTGCCACATGCTTAGCACTTCTGCAAGCAGGGCCCTAGATCAAACCCACTGCTGCAAGCAGGGCCCTAGATAACACTCGGGCCGGTGCACGTGTCCTGAGCTCTCACGGCAGAGTGCTGAGCGGTGACAAACGGTTCAGCTGTCACTGTGAGTCCCCAGGCGGGGTTCAGGCTGTGCCACAGCGAAGAGCTCGGAGCTTGCAGCAATCTGCCTCATCTGACAGCTTTTCCAGCCTTTTTTCCACCACTTACCCACCCGTCAAAAAAAAACAAAAAACAAAAAACCTGGAAAATAATCTTCTAAGTGTCATACACAGAACCAGGCTGGAGCCTGCTCGGATATTCCCGAGCCTTCGCCCTCCGACGAGCAAAGTCAAGTAAGTCACAATTTAACTTGCGTCACTGGTGCCAATCTCAGCACAATTGGCTCTTGTCTAATTGCAGATGAGAACCTGTTTCTCCCTCCTTCCCTCCCTCCCTCGGCAGCGTTCTCCCTGGATCGGTGTCTCCGCAGCACTTTTCAGCCCCACAGCAGTGGGTGGGCGGGAGGAACACGCTCTCCTCCGTGGGATGCATTATTCTCCGAAAGCTCGGCTGAGCCGGCGGGTTCAACGCGCAGAGCCAGCAGCTCAGCTCGCGGCTGCCTCGGGACCCTGGGAGCTGCACTGCAAAGGGGTCATGGGATTGTTAGCTACACTGAGCATCCTCAGCTCGCTCAGGCAGCTCCAGCGAGACCTGGCCAAGGAGCTGCAAAACCCATTTGAGAGAAAGCGCCATGGTGGGCAGCACAGGGCGGGCTGCTGAACTTCCAGGTGGGTTTTCAAATTCTAAAGGAGGCTTCTCCAAGCAGCTCCGAACCTGAGCGTAAATAGAAGCACAACTTCAGGACCTACCTTTGGGGGCTTTCGATCCGGCCGCAGGGCATTTTGCCTAAAGGGAAAAGCGACACATTTAGGATGGGAGCCAGCACAGCAGAAATGTAGCTACTGATCCCAGAGCAGCCAAGTGAGATCAGGGCAGCCTCACCCACCACGCCTGAGCTCCTGCAGCACAGACTGTATCACCCCCGCCCCCCGGTACTTTGTCTTCCATGTTACCTAGAATTGGTTTAACTGTGATATATAGGCTGCCACTCGCTGATCTTCTGCCCCACCTTCTCATACATTAAAACCCCCACTTCAGAAAGCCAGTGGATCCACACAGGATCTTCCTTCTGCCCCTAGTCCAAGTCACCATCAGTACCGGCTGCATTACAGATGATGTCGCTGCCTCATTGTTACCTGGATTACCCCCTCTATATAAAAGGAAAAATGATTTGAATTTTGTCATCTCCATCAATACACAGAAGCAGGAGATTTCCCAGTGCTGGATGAAAGCCGGGAGACCACCCCATGCACTCCCCCATTAGTGCTAGAGATGCTCCAGGACAGCTCAGAGCTCCTGAGGGACCTCGATTATCTCAGGCTGGACGGAGTTAACTCGGTTACCTCTGTTTTCTGGCACGGTTTCCTTGCTCCTGAGATGGCACGCAGCAGCTGCTGAGTGTACAACAGCATTTCTGGGCAGGTGGGATGTCAAAGAGCCATAGGTGAAGAGGAGAAGGCGAGCTGGACACTCCACAGAGCAGCACAACTCCCACCCGCACTGAGGCAGTGCCTGAGCCTGTCCCCACCCGGCACAGCGTCGCCGCTACCCGGTTAACTCGCCCAAGAGCGCTCCGAGGAGCGGCGCTTTGCTCTTTGGCAGAGCTGGGGGGTGGTTTTAAGGCTCTGCAGGAATGAGACTCCCTGAGGAATTTTGCCACAGACCAGAGGCCTGATGGGGCTCGTGGCACCGCCACGGAGCCAGAGCTGCCCAGGATCATGGACGAGCAGCGGCTGCCTCCATAGCGCAGCCAGCCAGGCCTGGCCACGTGCCACTGTCAGAGGACGCTCCTTTGAGGCTTGCAGAGCCACAGAGGTGATGGAGGGAGTGGGACATCTCCCTGATGACCACAGGCTGAGGGACCTGGGGCTTCTGAGCTTGGAGAAGAGGAGACTGGGGGCTGAGCTCATGACTGGGATCAGTATGGAAAGGGCGAGGCTGGAGCCAGGCTCTGCTCAGGGCTGGCAGTGCCAGGCCAGGGGGCAGTGGGTGCAGCTGGAACACAGGAGGGGCTGGGGAACAGCAGGAGAAACTTTTTCAGGGTGAGGGTGACAGAGCCTGGCCCAGGCTGCCCAGGGAGGCTGTGGAGTCTCCTTCTCTGGAGACTTTCCAACCCCAATGGATCTGTTCCTGTGGGACCTGATCCAGGGGATCCTGCTCTGGCAGGGGGGTTGGACTCGATGATCTTTCAATCCTGAACATTCTGTGATTCTGTGAACCTTTTACTCCACACCTATTATTAGAAAATGAGTTTCACCATCTATCTTCTCTGCCACCCGCTCCTCATTCATCACCCAGACAGGAAGCTCCTTCCAGCACAGGGCCTCGAACAGCAGCACTTCCTAATTAACAACGACCAAGTCCTGCCTTTGTCAGGTCAATTATCAAAAACGGTCTTTTTGGAACAAATTAATCAACTGACCAAACTATTTGCATTTTCTAATACTACAGCTCCAGCAGATCACAACACGCTCAGCGTTCGCTTTTGTCAGCACGATGGAAGCGTGTTTTAGACGAGGTTAATCTGGTTGCTGAAGGACAGAGCCGGCCATCTGCGGCCAGGATGGCACCGGGCACGTACCAGCCCTGCGGGGCTTGCAATTTCTTCCTTCTGTACCACACTCACCACATCCCTTCTGCTCCTCTTGTCTCAAAAAAAACAGTCCCCAATTCCCAACATCTAACTCTCAGCCTCCAGAGAAGGATACCATCCACGTGCACGATCCGGACTCCCCACAGGCGAGCGTTGGCGAGGATGCTGCTGCCACTGCAGGTGTCCTGGACAGACAGAGAGGTTTGGCAAGGGGCAGCTCAAAGCAGAGCTGGCTGTGTGAGCACATGCAGCTCTAAAGCTGGTTCAGAGAGATTTTCCTGCTGCCCGACTGAGAGACAGTCATGGAGCTGGTATTTAAATCAGGGCACAGCAGAAAAGGTTCAAACTGGGGCTTTATCTACCCCAAAATTAACAGAAGCATCTGGGGCAGATTTTTAATCCCTGCCATAGCATGAGCTCCAAGTGGGCACCAAGATTCTTTCAGCCACTCGTAATATCAGTGAGAGGACTTCAGGGGAGCACTTTGCCCCAGCCTTGTAGCTTTAGCTCTTTCTAGGCTCAAAATTTCAGCTAACAATGGGTCTGGTGTTAATAATTCTCTTGTGTTAAGCGCTCAGGTGACCAGGACAGTCCTTAGAAGCACCAACATGGCCAGATGACACAGCTCCATGAATAGCACTGCACAATATGCTGCAGAGCCACAAGCAACTGCTTCATACCTCTGCCAGCCCAGGAACTGGCTCCTTCAGCAGGCAGGGGCTCTGGAGAAGTGGCTGGCACTGGTTTTGCCCCGCTCAGCAGTACTCTGAACACACCCAGCTAGAGAAAAGCTCATCCACTCTCTGCTCACCTGATTCTTCATGGCCTTCTGTAGCAGCTCCCTTCCCCTGCTGATCAGGGCCTGCAGAGAAGGGAACAAAGCGCCGCGTTAAAGCCGAGCGCTCCCAGCCAGTGCCACACTGCCCTGGAAGAAAGACTTCTAGAGATACCCGCTCTGTGCTGGCCAGGGGAGGCTGCCAAGGCAGCCTCCAAGGGCCGAGCGCTTCCAGGGAAGGCGAGCGGCAGCGGCACCCCGTAGGGCTTTGCTCAGTGGTGGCCCAGCCAAGGCTGCGGAGTGAGCAGAGGCAGCAGCTTCGCTCGGCAGCTCTGCTGGCCCACACCCCAGCAGGCTGGCAGGGGCAGGAGCACCCCAGGAACAGAGCCTCATTGCCAAGCCAAACTGCAGCAAATAGGTTAAGCTCTTTGTAAGACAAGCAGGTAACGCTCTGAGCGAGGACAGCGGAACAAACACCGTGAGCGAGACCCCTGACGCCAGCTCAGGGGGACCAGACCCTGCTGGTAGAGATGCTGGTGGCCTTGACTGGGGTCATGGGCTCCCCCCACAGCTTCCAGACGACACCAGCATTCACCACACGACGTCAGAGCTTTGGCCACAAGCACTGCTAAGCAGAATCCCCCAGCTGGGTGAGCAGGACCCAGAGACATCTCATCCTGTGAGCTGCCCTCGTAGATCTCGAGTCACAAAGGCCTCGCCCTACCTGTGCCGGTGGGCGCCCAGAACCCGTAATGTTTTCTGCTACCTACGGTCCTCTGGCCTTTCCAGACNGAACCCGTAATGTTTTCTGCTACCTACGTTCCTCTGGCCTTTCCAGACACCCCCTGCAGCAGGCGGTGGCCTGTCATGTCAGGAAGCCAGCCAAGCCCTCCATCTCCCCCACTGTGTGAGCAGATCTGCTTGTTTACCAGCTCCAAGCTGTGATGGGCACATTTGAAGGACTGTGACGTGCAGGTCCAAGCAATATGGGTATGAGTATGAACAGCCCGGCACGGGGAGAGGAACCACACAACATGTTTGCTCTACCTCCCAACACTGCCCTTGGGTTCTACTCTACAGCTCCCTCGGGCCAAACTTTGAGGTGGCCTAAGCCCATGTAAGCTCTTACAGTGTCTGGTGGTTTCTGGTGAGGCCTGGCGTGGTTCCCTCTGGAAGCAGAAGCCACCAGGCTCGTGGCTTTTCCATCTGAAGTCACGTTGCTCCGCTTCTCAGCCCACGTCCTGCCTTTGTCTCGTCTGGCTTCTTTGTTGCTGGACACCACGCAGCTGACTTCTTTGCTGAGGAAGCTTTCGGTCACCTGCAGCAAGAGACACAACAGAGCAGCTCTGAAATGGTCCAGCTCAGAGCTGGAAGTTCTGAACAAGAACTATCTTCAGCTTATCCCCACGCAGCAAGGGCACTGCTGAAAGGGCTCATCTCTACAAGTAGCTCCTTCTGCCATCCCTTCCTTCTGGCTCCCCGAGCGAGAGGACATCCTGCGATGAGCAGAGAGCACCCAGCCCAGAGAGACTCTGCCAGTAATCACCAGAAACTCCAGAGAGGCTGAGACTTCCATGACACCACCTGCCATGATCCACTCCTCAAGCAATGGTTTGGGGTAAAAAAAACAAACAAAACCACAAACCCAAACAAATCAAAGCTGAGGAGAAGGCCCTGGATGTAGCAATGCAGACTGGTTTGGGTGGGAAGGGACCTTTCAAGGCCACCCAGTTGAGCCCCCTGAAGGGAGCAGGGCCATCTGCAACCAGAGCAGGGTGCTCAGAGCCCCAGCCACCTCCCCTGCAATGGGGACAGGGATGGGGCTTCTAACATCATGCCTTGGTGAGCAAGAGCCATTCTGAGGAGAACAAAAGACATTTTGGTGAAATAAAGCAGAAAGTGAACAGCTGGGAAAAGCAGCTCCACACAAAAGGCCAGTGGGGAACCAGAAAACCAAACCACATGGACACAACTTTACACAGAAGCCAGAAGTGTGAGTAAGAGGTGGAAAAAAAATATGGGATCATAGAATGGTAGGGGTAAGAAGGGACCTCTGGGGCTCCACCCAGCAGGGTCACCCAGAGCAGGGGGCCCAGCAGCGCAGGGTCCAGGGGGTTGGGAATCTCTCCAGAGCAGGAGACTCCACAGCCTCTCTGGGCAGCCTGGCACAGGCTCCCACCCCCTCACACCACAGAACTTGCTCCTCCTGGTCAGCGGGAACCTCCCAGAGTCCAGTTGGTGCCTGTTGCCCCTTGTTCTGTCCCTGGGCACCCCTGACCAGAGTCTGGCCCCATCCTCTTGTCCCCTCAAGGGCCCTTTAGCTCTTGCTCAGCATTGCTCAGCTCCCCTCTCAGGCTGCTCTTCTCCAGCTGCACAGCCCCAGGGCTCTCAGCCTGGCCTGGCACAGAGATGCTCCAGCCCCTCAGCAGCTTCACAGCCTCTGCTGGACACTCTCCAGTAGCTCCTTGTGTCTCTTGAACTGGGGAGCCCAGAACTGGGTGGGATCTTAACAGCAGTTTATCAGAAGCTCAGCAGAAGGCAGACAGTCACAGGGCACCAATGCAGAAGTAGGAAGCCCCCAGGAAGACAAAGATCTGAGCAGCCTGAAGTAGCATCTGCTGAATAAGCTCAATCTGCTGCGTGACAGATCCCTGTGAATCGAGATCCCAGATCCAGTGTGTGAAGTGCCACAAGCCATTGCAGCCTGCCCTGCAATGGTGACTCATGTGATGGGGGATCAAGGGGCTGTGACACATCAGGGAGAACATCAAAATTCCACCCAAACGAGGCTCCAGGGTGTTCCCACCTGCATCAAAGTTAAGGTCAAGGTACCATGTGCAAGGCCAAGGCTGTAAGATGCCCCTAACATGGTCCTGAGCAACACAGAGGACCTGGGCTTAGAAATTATTGTTGAAGCCCCATCCTTGTCCCCATTGCAGGGGAGGTGGCCACGGCTCTGAGCACCCTGCTCTGGTTGCAGATGGCCCTGCTCCCTGCAGGGGGGTGGAGCAGGTGGCCTTGAAAGGTCCCTTCCCACCCAAACCAGTCTGGAATTCTCTCGAGAGCTGTTCTACCGATGGTGGCCACAGTGCAGCTGAATTCAGCATCTCCACAGGAGCAAGAGGAACGAGCACTCTGCTCCCTGGGCCCACACTTCCTCTAGGGGAGTGACCAGGGGCAATTGATAAGAAACCAGAGGGGCATTTAAAAGGCTAAAATTGTTTCTGAGTAACACAGCAGCTGCCTAGAGAAAGAACTGGCTGCTGGGAGCAAGTGCTTCTCAGGCGTGAAGAAGCACAAGGAGAGGAGGGGGTGTCGCAGAGTGCCAGTGGCACATCCCAGGAGGACAAAAAGAAACTGGCAAGCTCAGCATGAAGACATGAATAAAGAAATAAGAAGAGGAAAAAAAACCCCTCAAGTCAGCTTCCCCTGGTGCCCCTGCAGCCAACACATGGCCCTGGCAGCACAGATGCAGCACCAGCAACCAAGTGGGGATCTTACGCCCGTGGCTTAGGGGGGTTTGGGATGCACACGAGAAACTTCTCAAAGAGGGAGATTAAACAAGTCTGAAATGGAGTTGAAAACAAACAGTAACAGCAGCAGGGAGCAAACTGTACTGAAGAGCCATAAGGAACTGAAAGATGACACAGATAAAGGAGCAGCTGCTGGGTACAGCCCCTGTCCCCAGCTCCAGCCCGGGGATGGCAGCGATGCTGCTTCTGGAAGGGTCCTGGGAGAGGACATAAGGAAGTGGTGAGAAGGGTCAGCAGCGAGGAAATGCAGAGAGGCCAGTAGGAATGCCAGATGGACCCACAGCTTCCCGCAGAAGGGCCCAGGTGGCCGTTCTGGGAATGCCACAAGAGCAGCCCAGAGCTACGTGCCAGCGGACACTTGGCCGCTCTCACCCCCAGAAAACATTTGGAGCTCTCAAAACTTCTCTAAAAAAATTAAACTGCCACAGGGTGTTGTGAGAGATGAGGAGGAAGCAGGCAACCAGTTACCTCCATCTGAATGGTGCTCCCCCTGAGGAGGCAACCAGTGGCCACAATCAGAAGGAGCTTCCATGACCAGGCAACCAGTTATTACTGACTGGAAGATGCTCCCACCATCAGATAACAAGTTAGTACCTACTGGAAGACACTCCCATCATCATACAACCAGATAACACCACCAGGTGCCCCCATGGACAGACAACCATTTGCCATCTGGAAGGCAATCCCAGGACCAAGCAACCAATTACCCCTGACTGGATGGCAGGTCCAGGGCCAGGCAGCTGGTTACCAGCACCTGGAAGGTGCTCCCACAAAGTCATAGAATGGTGCTGGTTGGAGACACCTGTCAGCTCATGGAGTCCAACTGCTCCCCCAGCACTGCCAGGGCACCACTGACCCCTGGCCCTCAGCATCACGGGGGGCTTGGAAACCCCTCCAGGGGCTGCCCTGGGCAGCCTGGGACAGCCCTGCAGGGGCTGCAAGAAATTGTTCCTCAGCTCCAACCTCAACCTCCCCTGGGGCAGCTGGAGGCCGGTGCCTCTTGTGCTGTCCCTTGTCCCTTGGGAGCAGAGCCCGACCCCCCTGGCTCCAGCCTCCTGTCAGGAGCTGTCAGAGCCAGAAGGGCTCCCCTGAGCCTCCTGCTCTCCAGGCTCCACAAGCCCAGGGCCCTCTGTGGCTGAGCAACCAGTCACCACCACGCAGAAGGTGATACCAGGCCCAGGCAACCAGTTACAGCCAGTCAACCA
>VWZY01002403.1:36237-54979 GCA_013399075.1 Chloroceryle aenea
CCCCGGCACTTTGCGGGGCGACCGGTGGCTGGTATTTCTACAGCCAGCCTGGTGCCAGGCGGCTGCGAGTGAGTCGGACGTGCTGGGTTTGTGAGCCAGGTCCCACCAGGCACAGCTGTGACTGGGAGCTGCCTGGGGGGCCAAACGCTTCTCTCGCCCCGAAGGGCTTGTGAGCTGCTGTTCCAGCCTTTTCACAGCAGTGTCACTGGCCAGGGGAGCGGAGAACACCGAGCTCTGTGCACCGAGGGTGGAGGAGGAGCCGCAGCACGCTGGGGTTCCTCAGCCCTGCACGGCCCCGGGCTCTGCAGACAGGGTGGGCTCCTGGCCCCAGCACCCGCTTGGCGCAGGGCCCCGGCTGCTGTTGAACTACCCGCTGCCCTGGGAGGCTCCGGCTGCTTTGTCTTTGGACTTGAACAATAAAACTGGTTGGCCAAGACGTGGGTTCCTCTGTCTGAATGCACATTGTTGGCCTGTGGGCTCCTATCTTTCCCTGGTCCTCATGTTCCCCTTGCCCAGCCACAGGACTCCCAAGGCCCCACCATCTTTATTCCCACCTCATTTCCCAGGCTGGTAGTCACCCTTCAGCTCTTCCCCAGGGCCTTGCGGGTGGTGGACAAAGGAAGGTGTGGAGGTGATGGGAGGAGGGTAATGGTTTTAAAGTAAGAGGGGAGATTTAGATTAGATAGTGGGAAGAAATTATTTTGTGTGAGGGGGGTGAGAGAGGGGTGCAGGTTGCCCAGAGAAGCTGGGGATGCTCCATCCCTGGAAGCGTTGAACACCAGGGTGGCAGGACTTTGAGCAACCCGGTGGTCTAGCAGGGGTTGTGGACTAGATGGTCTCTAAGGTTCCCTTCCAACCCCAACCCTTCTGAGCTCTATGATCCTGGGATCAGGGAAGAAGCTGTGCCCAGCCCCCAGCCTCATGCCCTGTCCCAGCACAGTGACACCTTTCAGGATGGGTCACACTGCTGCTGCAGCAGGATGGGGCAGCTGGGGGGGCCAAGGGTGTCAGAGCACCACCCTCACCTCGGGCTGGTGAAGCCCAGCATCATGGGCCAGGCCAGCTCTCACTGGCTCCTGGGGCTGGGAGCCCTTTGCACACCCCCAGGCTCAAGGCGAGGGCTCAGCACCAGCCTGGAGCAGCCCTGACCACCCCCAGGGTTGGAGAAGCTGCTGCCTGTCCAGGGAGATCAAACAAGGCACCTCCCCTTGTACCTGAGCTGCTCTGGCAGCAGCCTTTTTCTCCCCACGGTCCCAAGCTGGGCCCCAAGAGCTCTGTGACCCTCCTGGACCACCCCCAAACTGCTGCTTCGGAGCAGAAACCAAGCCCGGGGCTGGCGCTGCCCTCAGCCACCAGAGCCTGTTACAGCTCCTTCAGACCCTTGGTTCCAAAGATCCGGAGGAAAGAGCTGCGCTCGCCTCTTGGGCCAGGAGTGGAACCCCCTCTGCCCCTCACCCAGCTGACCAAAGGGCTCCCCTGGAAGTGCCACATGTGTGGCCAGCAGCAGCAGATGGGGTGACAAAGGGCCGAGGGGGAACCCCAACTGGGCTGCTTCACCCGCTCACTGTGGTGC
The DNA here is from genome assembly GCA_013399075.1 of Chloroceryle aenea. Classification (NCBI taxonomy): domain Eukaryota; kingdom Metazoa; phylum Chordata; class Aves; order Coraciiformes; family Cerylidae; genus Chloroceryle; species Chloroceryle aenea. The sequence goes on from VWZY01002403.1 coordinate 37,811, forward strand.
CAGGAGCCCTGGCAGGGGCTGGAGGCTCCTGTAACCACAGGCACAGGGAGCGGCTGCCTCAGGAGGCTGCAGCTCTGCCCTCAAAACCACAGAGCTGCTGGAACCCGGGGCCAGTAACTGGCCACTGATGTGGTGCCCTCCAGAGAGCTGAGAGCCGGGGTACTCGGGGTGTTACTGGCACCAGCACTCGGAAATGTGTGGAGCAGGAACACTCCAGACCCCCAGGATTTCCAGCACAGGAACTGCAACACGGGCCTGAGCTGCTCGGGCACAGAGCCCGTAACGAAGGAGATCCTTGCATGGAAAAACCCCAGCGCTGCAGCTTCACCACAGGGGTAGTTTCCCCTTGGTCTGACGGATGTTACTGTCATCTCTCTCTGCAGGAGAGGGATCCCAGTGCCCCCACTGCTCTACACCTCTTCACCTACTCCAGGCACTAACTGGAAGTCCCCGCCCCTGGTAACTGACCCCGTTCCAGGAGCTGAGCCTACAAAAGACAAGTGCTGAGCAAATGCTCTTCAACAAAAGCGAGTTTATTTCTTACCAGACAGACTAAAGTCATCACAGCTGCGTTAACATCAACGTGTCCCGGGCTGGAGGGGACGGACCCAAGGTCACGAGCCGTGCCGGGAGGCTGCGCTTTGTCCTCCCGCCCCCCTGGCCCAGAGCTCAGCGATCCGACGGTTACGCCGCTTTCCACTGCGTTCTCCTGCAGCTTCTCCCATCATCTAATGACAACTTATGTGGTGCGGTTGCACATTCCACGTACCAGGATTCCCACACGTGGGAGAGCAGAGACAGTTAAATTATCAGGGTATCTAGGCAGGGACAGCTGAGTAAATTGAATGCCCACATTATGAACGCGACGCTGGAAGTGTTAAAGCCCCGTCTCTCCCGAGCCACATCACACCAACATCTCCTACTGGTGAATAAGTTATCTCTGTTCTGTAGAGGCTAAGACGTGCAGACAAACAACAAGCAGGAAGAGCCGTCGAAAGGCCAAGGTAAGCGAAGAAATTGAAAATGCCAATTAAATTGCAACCAAACTGTCGAAAGAGTAACCTGAAGAAAAGCCACACCAGAACTTGGTGACACCTCTGCGTGTTTGAGGTGCGGGCGTTAAAACCAACTCGCCTTACTGCGGCTGCTGCAGAGCACCCCAAGGACAGGCCCGTGCGCGGGCCGGACTTGGATTGTTTAAATACTTTAAAAGAGGGTCTGGTTTGTTTCTCCCCTGCACGCCCAAATGATTTGAACACGTTCTCCGAGTCTCATGGTTCCACAACAGCAATTTGTCATACCAGTAATTTAGTAGGACCTGGTGCTTCTCCTTTCATAAACTTAGATTCTAAAATCTCAAATTCATAAATATGTTAAATATTTAATTTTACATGAATAGTGGGTATGCTGAGCATCTTCCCCTCCATTTCGTTCAATAAGGAACCCAGTTCTACACCACAATCTCGTCAGACGCTGACGGACACCCCCTTAGACGACAGTTTTTAAGAATCATTATTTTAAAACCTATTTTTTTAAAGCAAAACTAAAAAGTTACCTGAAGAGTTGTGCACCAGGGCTCACCTGCTGAAGTTAAATAATATCCTGGCTGTTAATTAACAAGTCCAATTATTTTTTTAAGTTAACATTCACCCATTTGGCTTTCCTATAGCCTGACGCTGCCCGTCACCTTAAGAGTTCAGGTAGAACCTGAAAGCCCTTGGAGCAAACCCAACTTCTCACCAAGACATGGCTTTAAATAGGAATAGTAGTAGTTCAAACTTCACAAATAATTAAAAACAATTAATGAGTCACCCCTCAGGTGCCTGCTGCAGCCTCTTTCTGCCCGCGGCCCGCACGCCGGCTGCTCCCGTCACCCCTCTAGTCGAGGACGCCGCAGTCGCCGGCGCTCTTGCAGGGATTTTCCTCCTCCTGGGGAGGAGCCGCTCTCTCCGGCTCGGGTTTGGGTAAGGTCATCTGGAGCGCGCACCACAGAGTCGTACGCGCCCTGCGCGTCCCCACGCTCATCTCTCGGATGGCCAAAGCGAGGGCAAGGACGTCTGCAGGGAGGAAAGGGCCGTTAGGATCTTAGCGGCGAGGGGGTTGATTCACCTCGGCGATGCTAAAAACACCCAAAAGCGGATCCTTTGCCCTTCTTGCTGAAGGAATTGAGGCAGGTGAGGGAAAGGCTCCTCTGGGGTGTTTTACAAACACGCTCTGCCATCATGTCAACCCCACCGTGTGAACAACGAGTAGGGGGCTGCCGTGGTCCCTGCGCTCACTCGGCAGCCAGGACTCAACACGCAGGGAACGCTTTAACCCCAGCCTGCCCGTGAAGAAACCAGTTCAGTTCTCAGCCAGCACTGGTGTCTGCTCTGGGGCCGGGCACACTCTCTCCTCTGGAAATGGTTCACCTCACACAGCACGCGGGCTGCACGCAAAGCGCACGTGCGCTTGTGCAGCTCTTCCCAGTTCCCAGTGCTTGTGCCCAGTAAGGATAACTGTGGTTCCCGTTCCTGCAGCAAAAACCTGTCTGCCTTCAGCCAGTGTCCCCTACCTGCTGTTCCAGTGCAAGCAGGTCCCTCCTGGGGGCCCTCAGAAGAGAGCAGAATTTAACAGCCCAGCCTTACCCCCCCCTTCAGCAGCTCACCCGGCTCTCACTGCCTGGATGGGTCTCTGTGAAACCCGTTCTGAGATCTCTCCTTCCCTCTGCACAGAGCAACCACCAGTTCCTCCTCAGCAACCACTGCCAAAGCAGCTGGAAGGAGTGGTACAGAAAACTGAGGTAGCTGTGAAGCATCACCATGAAAACCCACTGGTCCAACTCAAGTGTCAGCCACCCGAAGAACTGCACAAGGTGGTGTTTGGAAGGTAACTCCAGAGAAAGAGAGGACAGAACAGAGAGTGGGAGGACAGGATTATCAGCTCTTGTGTTTTCAAACTTCCAATTTCCACATCAAGCTTTGTGGAGTCAAGAAGAGCCCCCAGGGATGGTGCCCTCTGTGCCACCATGCAGCAGCTAAGAAAGAAGTGACAGAAATGTGCATCTCGAAGCTGTAAGATGCAGGTTGCATCTGGTTCGCTGCCAGGGAGAGGGGAAATCCCACAGCAGTGAGGAAGAGTAGCTTTAAAGTCTGCGTCTGAATGCTGAGAGTTACAGACATTCAAAAGGTCTCCTCTCCCCTCAGAGATGATCTGTAACATCTACATTCTTCTGAAAGGCCTTGAAAACTCCATCCAGGCCAAACCTGGAGCAGAGCTGTGGTCAGACAGCTCGGCACGGCTTGATGGCTGTATGGAGGGCATTCCCTAAAGCCCTTTTCCTGATCGCTCTGACTCCTTCCAGAACTTCATCAAGTGGTCAAAGCCACCTGCAGACAACAGCCAGACACCCTGAACAGTTCCACAACTTCCATGTCTCATCACAGACTCCCTCAGCCCCACGCTGTGTGTGAAGATGACTGGTACGAGGCAGCTCAGATCCAGCTGCTCCCCACTGAGGGAATCTGGTCTTGCAACTTGAAGCTGGGAGGAGAGAGAGCATGGCTCATGTAGGAATTTTGTTTAAATCAGACTTCCTGGAATAGAAGATACAAAAGACAGGTCCTGCCTGGTAAGATAGAGACTTAATATCAGGTCTGATGGAATAGAAAGGTGCTGTGGAAACAGAGCTGGGCCAGGGGAGACATCTCCTCAAAGAGCCCAAAACAGTTAACAAGAAAAGAAACAAGCTCTGCTGAGGAGAGGCACAGCCTCGGGTGTCTCTCTCCTCAAGGCTTCCTCCAACATGCAGCACATACAGTTACTACACCCAGTGATCTACACGGAGAAAAATCCTCCCCTTGCCACAACAGGCCAACAAATCCCAGAGACAGCCAGGACAGAGGGCAGGAGGCAAAGTGCAGCCCTTCTAGTTAAGGAATCGGGTCCCACGGTGCAAAGCCCACTACTCTCTCTTCTTGAAGCAGCTGGAGCCAGGGGCAGATCTCGAGGTCTGAGAGCTGCTCTTCCCCATACTTCTCTGTTCCAAAAAGCTCATGGATCTGGTTCAGAAGCAGTGCCAAGTAAGAACAGCACCAATTGTTTGGTGTGTTGAAGCCCCTGAAACCCCCTGAAATCCCAGAACCCAGAGGGCTGGAAGGGCCCTCTGGGGATCATCTGGGGCCACCCCCCTGCTCCACTTGGCAGGGGCACCCAGAGCAGAGGGTCCAGGGGGTTGGGAATCTCTCCAGAGAAGGAGACTCCACAACCTCTCTGGGCAGCCTTGGCCAAGTTCCCACACCCTCACACCAAGGAAGTTTTTTTTTCTTGGTCAGCTGGAACCAGAGTTTCAGTCTGTGCCCAGTGTCCCTTGTCCTGCTGCTGGGCACCACTGAGAAGAGCCTGGTCTCATCTTAACAGGTTACATAATTTTCAGTCAAGGTGAAGAGAAAGAAGGATGATGGTGAACAGAATTGCTATAGTCCATCTTCCAAGGTGCACTTGGTACAGAACTGCATGATGGGACCCCCCAAAGTATAACATAATCCACCTAGTTGAGGTGTGGGAAGAAAGGAAGAAATGAGCAGACGACTCGTAGAAATATAAGAGAGTGTCCAGCAGAGCTGTAGGTCAGAGCATCACAGGCAGCAGGAATTTATTCTGACTCCCATCTGCAACTGAAGAAAACCTGCCTCAGCATTAGGGAAAGAGGGAGCTGAATATTCTGGATCCTATTAAGAATAAACCTGTTCTGATCAATGTGTTCTTGTGTATCCACCCAAAATACGAACTGTATTTTATGCCAACCTTCATCAGAGCCTGCTTGAAGAGGAAATCCATTTGTAATGCAAGCCTGCCTTGGTATCTCCACGCTGAAGCTGTGCAGAGACCAAAGAAGGTTTGCCCAGAAATACAGGCAGGGTGAGAGGGGTGACTTGAGCAGGAGGGACAGGGAGAAGGAAGAGGCAATAGCTTAATATCATATCCAGTCCCAAACTGTGGTACAAAACCTCTCACCACCTTTTCATTACTCGCTAGTTCATTAATGGAATAAACACACTCCAGAGATTTAACCCATTTATCTCTAAAGCCCAGCATCCTCTCAACACCCTCACCTGAAGCCTTTCTCAGTGCTCCAGACACTGAAAAATTCCTTAAACTTTTGTACAAAACCCCTCACACTTTTTTTTTTGACAGACATACATGTAGAATTTCTGAGTTACCTTATAAAAGTAAGAGTAGTAATACCTCTGTCATCCTGGCATCTGGGAGCTCCTTGCCTCTGTCGATTTGAAGCATTTACAATTTCATCTTTTCTACGTGACTGCACTACATGAATTACCTCCAGGTGTTTGTCAAGAGCAGTGGAAATGTTAGCATGAAGGGGAGAACTGCGCAGGCGCTCCATTTTTCTCAGTAAAGTCACAACCTGATGAACATTTCACACGTTACAAGAGTTCAGACTCTGCTTGTGTAGACTTACAAGAAAAGTACCTAGATTAGGAAGCACAGACTCAGGATAACCATTACTTTCTTTTGAGAGCTGTTCCTGACATTACAGCTGAAGTAGGGTTGAATTCTTACCGAGGACACTGACTTCTCCAGAGCTGAAGCTGTTGAATAGCTGGCTGTGTGCAGCCCAACAGCAAAACTGAAGTACCCAAATATTAGGACACCCAGCAGTAGTTAATAATCAACAGATACAACACACAACAGGAGATGGTTCCTTAACAACACGCTTTCCTCTAAACCAAGACCCCTGTGGTCCCCCTGTTCTTCAGTTACCTGGGTGAAACCAGCCCTGCACAGGCTGGAGGGTGTCCACCCCGAGGCTCCCCCTGAGCTGGGCCACTGCAAAGTGCCAGGCGGGCAGCAGGCTCGGGCTGGGTGGGCTAGGGCTGCTGTGGAACCACAGGCGTGGGCTGACCTTCAGGGTGGGTGCTAAAGGAGCTCTTGCAGAGGGTATGGAGCACAAGCACTCAGAAATAATTCCACTTTGGTTAATCGACTGAAAATTGTTGTCTTGTCTTGTTTGTCTTACAACAGTCACACGATGAATTTCCCCTCGGTGAGCAATTCCTCAGCCACAGTTCACAGACCACTAAAGAACCTGGTTCCTGGTCTGCAGAAAGAGATACAGCTAACAAATCCACAGCCCCAAGGTTCACTGGGCAAGGGCTACTCTGTAAATAACCCTGATGATTACTGGTCACCCACAGGTTGGAAAGATAAAACAGAGGGTCCAGGAGCACAGCCCAAAGTGAACTTTCTGGTGGTTGCTTACAGCAGGACAACCTCCTGGCTTTCCTTGGAGAAGGGCTGGCGTGGGGGCTTTGAACATAAGGAAGGGTGGCTACTGAAGCCTCTGGACCAGGTCTGCCCCAAGTATCCCCAGAGGAGGCTGTTGGCCCAGACACAGTGACAACAGAATGGAGCAGCCACTCCTGTCCAAGGGACCTGAGCACTCAGGAAGGAGCAAGCTCCTGCTGCAGGACTTGTCCTGCCCTCCCTCAGGCCTGGCAGAAACCTGGGGGTGGGAAGCACAGGCAGGAATCAGCTGCCCAAGTTACTGTGACAGCAGCAAGAACAATACACTCAAAAAGTGACATTTCACATCTGTAAGGAAGCAGAGATGTTTTTAAAAGACACCAGTGAAGGGAGAATCTCACATCAACAAGCTGGGAACCAGTCACTGGGACAGTAAACTGCAGTTTAAACTGCAGAAAAGCACTGGACCTGTTTCTGAAGGAGAAGCCAGATTTTAAGGAGCAGCACAGCAGGATCATGTAAGCAAGTGAAACGAGGTAGGATGAACCCAGCAGTGATTCCCAGTCTGTTATAGTACGTCCACATCCACTAAAGAACTGATGCTCTGAGATCTGTTTTTTAGGTACTGCAGCCTCATCCAGGAGGATCCACAGCCCACAATTAACTGCCTACGGGATTTACACAAAGCCCGAAGAGGCACCAGGTGCCTACAAGCAAAACACAGAGAGTGCAGCAGAGCCAGGCTGCCCCAGGAACCTGGTGGGAAACACAAAAAGCTCCGGGGCTCGCCTTCCCATCCCCTCGGGTTCTTCAGGAGTTCATCCTGCACTCCCAAGAGACATTTCCTTCCACTCACAACTTGGAGGCACTAACTAAACCTGCCCTTGCTCTGCCAGCTGTGACTGATCCCTTCTGACTGTCAGAGCTTGCAGAGTAATTCAGAGCCTTCCCTGGGAAACGCAGTTTGCACCCAGCAAGGCCCAGGCTGATGTGGAGCAGCTGGGTCCCAGCCATGGGCCCTCCCACCTGGAGGCCAGCATCCACCACAGGACAAGGACCAAGGTTTCAGGCCCTGCTTTGGTGACTGCTCTTCACAGGGCACTGTATTTTGAGCAGGAACTGTGATTCTTTCCCCAGCCCATAGGACACCCTCACTACTACAGATAGGCTCCTATTTCCCCTCTCTGGCAAAAACAATTAATCCAGAACAGAGGAGCTTCAACAGGATGAGCTGAATGCCCAGACTCAGAGCACCCCGCTGTGGGGTGACTGCAGCATTCTCCAGCCACAGTGGAGCTGTGGATTTACATCTCCCCAGACACACAGGAGATGAGATACAGCCTGAGAGAGAAGATCCTGGTTTGAAGTGTTTTCTTTCACTAGTAAGTGGTTTTAATAGCTACTGATGACATCATGAAGAAAGCCACTGCCACCTCTCCATGAGTTGTGCTTCATTCTGGGGCTGAAAGCAACTGCCAGGGGAAGTCTCAAGAGAGAAAACCAAAGTGCATGACCAGCAAGAGGATTTAACACTACAGTTAACCCCAAATCCAGCCAGCTCAGCTTCCACTTGAAGGGCTTGTCTTCGGCTGTTGGGTGTCTGGATCCAAGTTTAACAGCCCCACTGTGCCTCTGAGCACCCTTAAAACTACTTTTCAGTTGCTATTGTTTGAGGTTCTGTACCCTGAAGTTCTGCTCCACAAATGGCCAGAGAAGATTAAGTGCTATTTTAGATGCAGTTTTACAGTGCTCAAAGACAGGCAGACCTTCTGGAAGTGCAGGCTTCCTAATACTGTTCCTCTGGGGTTCATAAACCAGTAGTTTCAGAAGCTCCTCAACAGGCCTGCACTAACCTCTCTACCCAGCTGTAGGAACAAGGGGAGGCAGGTGCCTGGGACAGACATCAGCAAGCTCCACAGCTTCCAGACACGGCTCCACAGCTTGTGCGAGGCCAGCAGAAAAAGGAAAGACTCTTCATGTTGTTGCCACGTGGCTGAGCTCAGCAGCACCAGATCCTCCAAGAACCAGCATTTCACAGAACAGCAGCTCCAGCCTTTCAGCCCACGTCCCCTTGCAGGGGCTGGCTCTGACTGCACTCCCAGCCTGCCTTTCTCCTCCTCCTGCAGCGTGAGCAGCCTGGCTCTGGCCTCTCAGCCTCAGAAGAGTCAGATCAGGCCCTCGCTATTCTGCCATTGCTTGGCCACTCAGAAGACACCAGCCAGCCTTGCCCTACAGGTTATGGCTGTTTGGCTAAAGCAGCAAACTAATAATTCAGGCTGAAGCTGCATAAATAATCATTCTGCATTAAGAAAATACAAAATCCTCAAGCAAATATATATCAAAGTTGTACAAACATTAATTAAGCTTGCCTTTTTTCCCCTCCCAAAATACCTCCTGTAATACAGTGTCTACAAATCTATAATGACCATTTCTCTGCTGAGCTGCTCAAATGCAGTCACACCTTCAAGCTGCACAAGCTGTTGGGCTGGACTCTGGCACCTCCTGCACTCTGGACTAAACCACATCCCCCAGCAGGCCCAGTTGCCAGCACAAGCCTCAGCTGCTCAGCAGGCTCCCTGGAAACAGCAGCAGTGACCCCAGAGCTGTAGAAATTTTAGCTAGGGGCTGCTGAAATATTATTCCCTGCATAGCATTTAAGAACAAAGCTATTTTGGGAAAAGCAGTTCTGATCATCTTACAGATATTCTGATCTCTAAGTTCTGTGCCATAAGTTCAATAGGTTTAGGGTTTTTTTAATCTTACAACTTACTCTGGCTTGCTCACGTAGCTGATCCACAATTAATCGATCAACTCTTGATGGGTTTGATGGCAGCCTTGGAATCGGAGTGTTGTTAGCACTGGAAACTTTTTTCCCTTGGAAATTCTTAGCAAGAACTGATTCAGTCTGCAGGAAAGCAAAAGAAGAACTCCCTAAGAATGTAAGCTGTGAAGTGTGCTTTATTACAGAAACAATGCCAACCCTTCCCTTAGGGTTTTGTTAGGGTTTTTTTAAGCAGCTAATGAGGATTCAGGCACTTGGGATTTAACCATTCCACAAGATGAGCACCTGCTCTAAAGGAACAACCACTTTACTCCAAGCAGTTCGACTAAAGTAATTATGCTGACATAATGCATCTCAGAAACATTTTGTCTTCTCACACTCTGACTACAGCCTGTATCAATTTTGCCTGTAAATAAAATGGGAGCCAGTCAGAATCACAAGGCAAGAAGGAAAGAGCAAACAGACATGGACCTCAGCCACAAAATTAAAATAGAATTGGTTAAGTTGGCAATTAGCTGGAATTCTGTACAGATTAGTCAAACTACAGAAGGCTTCTTTTGTTTCATTACAGTGAAATTGATTTAGCCATCAGAACATGACTTTGAAGCCTGACTGCATGATTTCAACTGTCACTCTCTCTCCCCTCATTGTCACATTGCTCTGGAACACCTGTAACAATATTCAGCTAAAAAAGTCTGGTTTAAAAAAAAATAAATTAAAAAAAAATCACATTTCTTAGATGGTTTTGCGGTGGTCCAGAGCAAGCTGCAGCCTCGTTTTCTCCACCCCTGCCCACCACTTCCCAGGACACGTCAACTCTTTCTGTTTTGCACCTTTCCATGCAAGCCCCTCCTCGAGTCCATCTCTTCTCCCCTGACCCCTCTATTGAAAGCAACAACCAGCTTTGGGAAGGAAACACTTTGTAAACCCCCTCCCCGTGTTCCATCCCCTCACAATCCTCACTGGAGTCCTGTTGTCAGTGCAGCATTTGCTACAACAATAGTTATGAACCCAGCTGGGCTACAAACCTCCAAAACATCTCTTTTCAGCCCAACACACAGGGAAGCACACCCTTGGAAGTGTCACTAAGCGCTTCAACTCGCAATGGTGAGATTTACCCACAATCTCTAACTCGACTGAGAAGGATTAATATGCCACTGTGATAGTGGTAATTAATTAACTGTGACAGTGGCATATTAATTGTTTGAGGGGTTTCTTTTGTTAGTTTTTCATTTTTTACCTTCTTTCTTTCTTTCTCCAGGTATCTCCATTGTTCATAACATTCCTCTAGTCTAACGTGAAGTTCACTGGCAGACCCGCTGCGGCTTTTAACTTGCTTTGGAAATCCAAATGCTGGTACAAATCCACTAGAAGACCCATCACCATACATCTTCTCGCTGCTGTAAGGGTAGAAGCGTTTTAAATCACTGTGGCAGAACAAGTCATGAGGCTCCATCAGAGGGACGATGGAGCGGCCGAAGAGGCGAGCTGATCTCAAGGGCAACGGGCTGGACCCAAGCTGCTGATTACGCCTGAAGTCCCCCACCAGGCAATTGCTGGAAAAGCCTGGAGCCTGCAGGCAGGTCACAGGACTGATGGCTTTGCTGTCGCTGTTCCCTTGACGGAGGTTAAACTGACCCTGAGACTCCATGAGATCGTGGTACACGCTCTGCAACAACCTGTCTGCATGTTTCTCTGCTTCCAGGTCGTAACACTCACTCTGTGGCTTCAGCTGGAAATGGTGTTTGTTCAGATTTTCGACGATCCCAAACTGCTGAGCTGGGTAATTGTCACAAAAGCCATTTGGCTGCTTTAGTTTTTTTTCACTTAAGTACTCGATGAGGTTCTCCTCTCCACCCCTAACCAGCGCTTCAATGTAAGCAGCGGAGCGCGCCTGTTCTGCAGCGTTGTAACCGCAGTCGAGACTTGAAACAAATGAGGGATTATCTTGGCGGTACTTGTGAAATAAATTACTATTTACAGGGAAATGTGAAGATGATAACTGAAAAAAATCATTAGAATGACTGGAACCTTTGGGAAAAGCAGGTAGTGGATTATTCAGTTTCAGCAAAGGGTTTGGGTTCTGAGGTGGGCCAGCAGCAGTCTGAACATTCATCCAAGCTGGCCTCATGCTAGCGCCCGCTGAAGGGTTTGCTGCGCTCGGCGGCAACGGAAGCGATTTGCAGTATTCAGAATTCTGAAGATCAGATTTGGAAAACTGCAGCTTTTCTACACCATTTGCACAGTCACTATTCCCTGGAAAAGGTGTGAAAGGTTTTAATCCATATTCAAGCTTTGCCCCCAAATCGGTGCAGAATGAGGCTTCATTTGCAAACTCTTTTTCTGACAGAAGTCCTACAGCCTTGGGAAAAGTGAAGTTTTGCTGGTCTGAAATTCTATCTTCTATTTTTTTCTGAGTTCCTGATTTAACTTGAAATAATTTAGTATAGGGTTCTGCATCCAGAGGTGATACCTCAGGGGTTCCATTTACTGCCTTGCTGTCTTGGAAGCTGCAGCCGGTGCTCTTGCTGGGCTTCACTTTACCAGCATGAGAATATTCAGCGTATCTGCTGTAGTCTGTGTTTTCACTGTGCCTGGGAAACTGCGGGAGGAACATTTCCGCCCGCTTCTGCTGCAGCTGCACATCTGCTCCTTTGGGACCCACCTTCTCCCTTCCGTAAGGAAAAAGATCAGCTCCCGAGTCCTGGATTACTTCTGAATACCCAGCCTGGGGAGGAAAGGCATTTTTTAAGTATGGGTAGTTCTGATATATGGGTGCTGTCTTAATATTCTCATGAGTCTGCATGTTGCAACAGTTGGCACGATCATTCCTGGAAGGGTACAGACACTGCTCTTCAAAGTCAATGCCAGCAAACCCCCGAAAACATTCTTCTACTTTTTGCTGTTGCGGAAGGTTTCCACTTTGCAGGTACTGTTTTTCAGCAGCAGATACAGATTCACCACTGTAAAAACCCTGTGGTGAGGCAGACCCAACAACTGGTCTTTTAGTTTCTGGCAACAAGTCGTGGTGGTCGGAGAGTCTGGTTGCAGTCATGGGCCATAAGGACTTGAAGTTGGATGGGCAGCTCCTGGAAAACAAGACATGCAGCATTAGAGTCTTATCTGTGGTGCTTCTCTGCCATCCCCAGATGCAGAAACGGGTTTAAGAACCCAATTCTTCCCTAATAATTTCTCTCGATTGATTCATTTACGTTCAGCTTCTACCCAGTACTGTCAGCACTGCAGTTTTGCCTTCATCAGATGGGAAAGCTGCTCCTACCCACCTTCTATGTACAAAGCCTTCAAGCTGCAAGTGACGCACACGTACCAAACCACAGGCAGTCAGTCCTCTCAAGATGCACTGCCTGTCACCACCAAAGCACTCCTGATCAAGCAACGTGTTAAGATAACCACACTCCCCAGACTACCTCAACCTTTCGAAGCCAGGTCCTTGCCCTCCACACAAAATGTTTCTCTATCATCTTGCTTATTGCTGCAGAACTGCCTGGGTTTTACCTGGGCTTACACTGCTTCCTGCAGGTAAATGAAGAGTAAGCAGCTCGGCACATTTCTTTTCCTTCCCCTAATTACCATGAACTACTGCAGGACAGTCACGGACTGCCAAGGAAAACTGTAGCCAGACTAGCTAAGAAATGGAATTGTGCCTGAAGTTGTTACAGCGGCTGTCAAGTTCATTGGTACCAAAAGCAGAAATCCAGCTGTGAAGCCAAGGAACTGGTCAGCAGCGTTCTCCTGGTGAAGACTGACTGTCTGAAGTCTTCCTTCATTTCAGCTCACCTACAGAAATCACTGGGATTGGTCAGGAGAAGAGTAGTGCCTGGCTCGGGATCCTCTAAACCTGAGATCCTCAGGTTCAGGCAAGACCATGAGCACTCCAAGCATCTTGGGGATGCTGGATCTGAATCCTTGTATCTCAAGTTAGCAGGACTATGTACTATTTTAGTCTGGTGCTAGAATATAGGCATAATAAATCTGATATTTAAAAGTTGCTTAGGTAGCACTACCATCAGAAAACATTCACTTTGCACAGAGATCTCCTCTCCTGCCAGTTCAGGGAACTGTGAAAGAGAGTGAGTTTGTGTTGTGTGTATTCTTTCTGTGAATTGAAATAAATTATGAAAGGGAAAGTCTGAATTCAATCTTCATCTGAAACCCCAAACAGGCCAAGCCACATATTGCAGGAGATTTATTTGAATACAGCATTTCCACAATGCTTGTTAAGGAGTTGTTTAAAAACACCAGTTAAAAAGCTCAGTAAATAAGAAAGCGTCAAGCTACCACGTTGAGTACCTAGAGAAAAGCTGTCAAGTATCACCAACGAAACATTAGAAGATTAGAGGGAAGGAAGGGAAGCCGTAAAGAGCGCAAGGAGTTGCCAGCAGCAGATGTGAAGATGACTGAGAGAGCAGAGACACGGAGATCAGCGAGGGCAGTTTGTCAGACAGGGAATGCCAGCAGCACTTGCACAGCAACGCACTCACCCCTCAGTGCAATACGGCTGCGGTTTATCTTGTTCTTCCAGGATGTTGGACACAAGTCCATATAAATCTGTTTCACTGCCATAATCATTCCTTTCAGGCTGAATCCTGAAAGCAAATCACATGTTAATTCAGACAATTGCTGCATTCTAAATATTTTATAAGTTTAATTAAACAGCAAAATAGAATCCAGGTACTCCCTCAACACAGCGTTCTCTCGCTGTCAGTGCTGACTACCTGGACTTGACATTAATCTGGGAAGCAGGAAGCTGCTTGGTATCATCTCCGAAGGTGGACCAGGGTGTGTAGAAAAGGGAAGTGTCCACGGGTGCAGAGTACTCTGATGTTGAATGGGATGATCCGTAGGTCTGAGGTAGCTCTACGTTTTCTTCATTCTGCATTTTATGTACAATAAAAACATGAATTTTCAATATGAAACCCCTCAAACTGTCGTCATCTCATCGTTCTGTTTGGATGTAACTGAACTTAGCCTTAGAGTAACCAGAGCATGAGAAGCAAGCAAGCCACGGACTTCTGACACTGCGCTCCAGTTAACTCCCACTGGTGACTCCTGCCCACTGCAGAGATGGACACAGTAAAGGTTCCAGGCCGTATCAGCCTGAAGCATCTGCACCAGCATCTAACAGGCGGTCACCAGCGGGAGCCACCCCCTCCTCACAACTGTTACAGGTTATTTAGGGCACTGGAGAAAGCTTACAGCCAGTTCCTTTCTAGAGGAAAGGTGTTCTGCCCTGCTCCAGTGAAAAGGGGCAATGCCGTGTTTGGTTTAAACACAGTATGTTTCCTTAGCTCTTAGTGAGAAAAATAATGGTGTTTTCACAGGGTTAAATGTTACAGATAACACACAATAAACTCCTCTATGGAGCAAAGTGGTCCTGCAGCTACAGAAGGCAACACACAGAACCAGGTTTCACTCCCAGTAAGGCTCTGTGCCCAGCCACAGATGGTGCCTCCACTGTACATCTCTGTTCCCCGTGTCTGAGTAAGAGGAGATGGCCAGAAGAGGACATGGAAGAACAAAGCCACACAAGGCTAGGGCAGAGTAACAGATCTGTTCTTCAAAGTACTGGGAATGTGTTTTCATTCGAGTCTTTTACCTCAGTAAAGGGTTACCAAAGACAAAACTCAAGTGAGAGATGAGAGTACTGAACTGTCCTGGCATTTTCTACTGCTCAGGCTGAGAACCCCCTGCTCAAGGGGCCGGTTCATATGAATGCTTGGACCCCACAGAATTAGCTGGGGCAATACCCAAGCTTCTCCTTTTACTGACTTCCCAGTTTTCCTAAAAATAGGCATTTGCTCCTCACTTTGTCTGCAGCTGTTTATGCTAGTGAAGGAACAGAGAACACCACGAAACACCACATCTGGGGCTGCATTAAAACCCAGTCGCTGCCCTTTCTGACGACCATTACAATGAAGATTTCTCATGAACAAACCAACGTGGTGATTTATGTTCACCAGCATAAGCAACCCTATTTGAAATGGTTTTTTGACCCTTTTGTTTCCAAGCAACCCAAACCCTTACAGAGATGTAAAGATTCATTTATGGTCAACCAAACCTGTGATTTGTAGCAACCATAGAGCGAGCCAGAGCCTGTCAGCATGCCACTGAAGGCATCGGTCAGCCTCCTGCCAGCTTCTGCGCCACTCCAGCAGCGACCGCCACCTCTGAGTGCAACTTTAGGCTATGCAGGACAAGGAAAAAGGGTGGTAGAAGGACAGAATTACACACAGACCTGAAAGCTGTGCATCTTATACCAAGATTAACTTCTTTAATGCTTTAATTTACCCATGGATTCTGCTCCGTCTAAGTCATCAAGGAATTACTTCTATATACTGTCCTTAGAACACTTTGATAGTCACCCCAAAGGGAAAGCTTAACCCACTGAACCATGAGAACATCACACGGTGTTCAGGGCCAGAGAGGATTCAGAGGAAACCTGAGTTCCCTCCACTTTCACAAGCTGAGTTTCCAAGCACCTACACCGCCACCCAAGAACAGCAGCTCCAGGAGTGGGAGAAGGATCATCCCTTCCCCCAGCAGCAGAGGACAGCGCCTCTCGTCCTTTCCCTGCTGCTCCTGTTACATCATCGATGACACAAACATGTGTACATACGTTTCCAGATGTCAGGAGATGGACTGCTGCTGTAATACACACGCTGGGAGCTATGGGGGAATTCTGCCCCATTCTGTAGCTCAGGGAGAATTAACTCCCACCTAAGAAACACCCATCAGCTGGAAACAGCAGCCAGTGGGAGCAAGGAATGGAAATCTGAGCAACCTGCTCTAGTGGGAGGTGGCCCNATAGAGCGAGCCAGAGCCTGTCAGCATGCCACTGAAGGCATCGGTCAGCCTCCTGCCAGCTTCTGCGCCACTCCAGCAGCGACCGCCACCTCTGAGTGCAACTTTAGGCTATGCAGGACAAGGAAAAAGGGTGGTAGAAGGACAGAATTACACACAGACCTGAAAGCTGTGCATCTTATACCAAGATTAACTTCTTTAATGCTTTAATTTACCCATGGATTCTGCTCCGTCTAAGTCATCAAGGAATTACTTCTATATACTGTCCTTAGAACACTTTGATAGTCACCCCAAAGGGAAAGCTTAACCCACTGAACCATGAGAACATCACACGGTGTTCAGGGCCAGAGAGGATTCAGAGGAAACCTGAGTTCCCTCCACTTTCACAAGCTGAGTTTCCAAGCACCTACACCGCCACCCAAGAACAGCAGCTCCAGGAGTGGGAGAAGGATCATCCCTTCCCCCAGCAGCAGAGGACAGCGCCTCTCGTCCTTTCCCTGCTGCTCCTGTTACATCATCGATGACACAAACACGTGTACATACGTTTCCAGATGTCAGGAGATGGACTGCTGCTGTAATACACACGCTGGGAGCTATGGGGGAATTCTGCCCCATTCTGTAGCTAGGGGAGAATCAACTCCCACCCAAGAAACACCCATCTGCCCATCAGCTGGAAACAGCGGCCAGTGGGAGCAAGGAATGGAAATCTGAGCAACCTGCTCTAGTGGGAGGTGGCCCCACACATGGCGGGGGGTGGAAGTAGATGATCTTTAGGATCCCTTCCAAGCCAGACAATTCTAGGATTCTAAAACCAAACAAAAATGTAGACATCTTTTCTTCCCTTCTAAAGAAGGGGAGCTACATAAAGGAAAATTAAAGTGATATAAACTAAAAAAAACCCACCAACTCCTCAGCTCATAAATAAAGGTGAAGTTATTTGCAGAGTTTAAAAACATTACTATAGCAGCTCTTTTGAAATATTTATTAAGTTTACGAGAAAGTCCAAGATTCACAGGACTTTCTGAGTTCTAGAGTTCTGGGAGCATTCAGAATGAGCACTCCCTGCAGAGCCCTTGTCCTTCTCTAGCTACCTGAGGACAAACACAGACTTCACATCAAACGCACGTGGTCTATACAGCACGACCTGCTCTCTGCTTTACATCGCAGTGACACCGACTGGGCCCAGAGGGTTCTGGAACACAGGGGCACACACAGGCAGTGTCAGGGGGGATGGAGCACACTCTGCTCTTCACACTGGCTACGCCACATTTTCTCCTCAGTTACCTCCTTGCGCAGAAGACACCCAGCCCTGACCTGGG